>CAUYUJ010021659.1:0-5000 GCA_963575745.1 Prorocentrum cordatum | reverse complement strand
GCCGCGCGGTGGCGTCGCCGTGAGAATCCTGGAGTGGCCCAGGGCAGCCGGCATCTGAGGTTCCCCACCCCCCCCGCTGGCTGTTTGGTGACGCGGCGGGGGCCCCCCTAGCAGACAGTAAACAGGAGGCAGGAAACAGGACTGGAGAGGCACAAAGCCAAACAACACACGACAGCACATAACACATGACAGCAGACCGCACACACCTTCGTAGCCCTGCGCCCCCAGAGGGGGCCAGCGGATATACACATGCATCATACATCTATACACATAGAAGGAGCGGGCGGTCTTGGGCCACCCAAGAATTCGACATATCTCGCCCCATAGAAGATGTATACTTCTGTCTTGGACTCGCACTGCGCGCACCCCGTGTGGGTTCGCCCCGGCCAGGCGTACTTTGGAGTGAATGCCTCAGGAAGTAATGGGCATTGGTGAGGTTTCTTCTGTGACGCCCCTCACCAACTCGCGTGGTTTCTTTCTGATATCCTTTTTTAGAAATGCCTTTAGAATTTGACCGGGCTCCCTGGGAGATCCTTCGGATCTTCAGGATGCCCTGACGTATGTTGGATTCGATCTTCGGCTTACTAAGGGATGCTTCTGGTTTCCTGTGGATCCCCTTACGATTTCCCAACGATGCCTATAGGTGACCTCACGCTCGGATGTATTTTGGGCCCTGCCGGAATGTGTTTGATGCCATTGGGAGTTCTTTAAGTTTGTTGTGGGGGTCCATAGTTTTCTCAGGATTAGTTTTCAATGCCTTGGGATTACATTGGTCTCTGTCGGGGATCTCGGGTGTCATTCGGACTTCCCTACGCTTCCGCTTCTACAGGCATATTGTAAGGGTTCTCAGGGATCCCTGCCGTGTTTCTGAGTGGCTCATGCGAGGCTTCCGACCTGCACCCGACGTGGTCGCTGCGAGGATCCCGAGAGGTGTCCGAGCGGCGTCCCGCAGCGGGCTCTCGAGAGATTTTTCTGAGCGGCGTCCTCGAGGACAGCTCGGTGGTCTGGGAGGGTTTCGGTGCTCCGCAAGTGTGTCTGCATTCGTCTGCAGTTTTGCCAGCGAGCCCCTTCGGTGCCAATGCGCTTCTCGCACTCGCGGACTCGTGTGTGAGGCCGTGCTAGATGATCGAGGTCTGGTGTTGTTGTTGGTGATGGTGCGCATGGCATTCCTTATGGTGATGTTGATGCGTTTCACATTTGTTGTGACGATGCCGTTGAGGTTCGGTGGTGATGTTGACGGTGGTCGTCATGATGGTGATGTGTGTGATTATGGTTGTGTGTTTTTGCGTTCTTGAGTCACGGAATGGTGTATTGGTCGCATATGCGGTGTGTGTGTGTGGCGATGACGGTGCTAGTGTTGATGGTCAGACTCACCATGGTGATGGTCATGGCGTGGGGATTGGTGGTAAGCGTGTGAATGCTGACCACTGTGTTAGATGTCGGTGCTCACGGCTAAGATGTTGGTCGTTTTGAGGTTCAAGCTGGTAGTGAGTATGGTGACATTCGTGGTGATGCCGACGATCTTCACACTGATGGTAGTGTTGATGGTGATGCTGTTTTGTTTGTCGATGGTGTTGCATGTTGGCTGTTGGAAGTGGGGAGTAGTGACATTGATGCTGGTAAGTTGTGCTACGCCCGGGCGGGTAAAGACGCTGACGATGGCAATATATATATATATATACATTGTTGTCGATGTTGATGGTGGCGTTGATTGCCACCGTGTTTATGATGAGTAGAATAGTGATGACGGTGATGTTGATGATGGTGATGGCGTTGATGCTTGTCATTGTGGTAATGTTTATGTTTGACGATGGTTGTGACAGTGTAGCTGACGGTAATGACGCCGTTCGCTGGTGGTGTTTATGGTGGTGGTGATGTTGTGAAGGTCTTATGTGTTTAAGGCTTCCCTGCATGATGGTAATGAGAGTGCTGAATTTGTGGGTGTTGATGGTGATGGCTTCGCAATCCTGGAGGTTATACATAATTCTGTTCGTTTTGGCGATGGTATTGGCCATGGATGCTGATACCTGTGATTTTGGTGCCATTTTAAAGCATGCTGGCGATCGTGAAAGTATTGGCGTATGGGAAAGAGCGTGTTCTACCGCTGTTGGCGGAAAACCGGGGGGGGTCACTACCGGTTCGAACCCCTCCCCCCCAGAAAACCGGGGGGGGTCACTGCCGGTTCGAACCCCTCCCCCCTCCCCAGTCCATCATGAAACGGAGGGGGGGTCACTACCGGTTCGAATCCCCTCCCCCCCCTCGAAAACCGAGGGGGGTTTCGAGGGGGGGGGATCTTCCAAAGCCCCCCCCCCCTTTGAAAGGGGGGGGGGCTTTGGAAGCCCCCCCCCCCTCCCTCCCTTGGTGCAAAAGGGAGGGGGGGCTTGAAGCTCCCCCCCTTCCCCCCTTTGGCCGCCCAGCTCCCGGAGCCATCGCCCTCCCTTTCGCCTCCATTTATTCCCGCCCCTCTCCCTCCTCCTCTTCTTCCTTTTGCCTCCTCCTCTTCCTCGTCCTCCTCATCCTCCTCATAGTCATCATCGTCATCCCCCCTTCCCCCCTTTGGCCGCCCAGCTCCCGGAGCCATCGCCCTCCCTTTCGCCTCCATTTATTCCCACCCCTCTCCTTCCACCTCTTCTTCCTTTTGCCTCCTCCTCCTCGTCCTCCTCAAACATCATCGTCATCATCATCATAATCATAATCATCATCATCATCATCATCATCATCATCATCATCATCATCCTCATCCTCATCCTCATCCTCATCCTCATCATACTCATGATCATCATCATCAGCAGCAGCAGCAGCAGTATCATCATCAGCATCATCATCATCATCATCATCATCATCATCATCATCATCGTCATCATCATCATCATCATCATCATCATCGTACTCCCCCGCGGGTCCTTCCGTTCCGTTCCGTTCCTCCTCCTCGGTTTTCTCCTCCTCCTCCTCCTCCTCCTCTTCCTCCATTTTTCCCTCCTCCTCCTCCTCCTCCTCCTCCTCATCATCATCATCCTCCTCCTCTTCCTCCTCCTCCTCCTCCTCCTCCTCCTCCTCCTCGTTATCCTCCTCCTCCGTTTCCCCATCCTCCTCTTCTTTTCTCCTCCTCCTGCTCCTCCTCCATCCCCCTCCTCCCCCTCCTCCTGCTCCTCCTCTCCTCCTCCTCCTCCTCCTCCTCCCCCTACCTCCCCCGCCGCCTCCTCCTCCTCCATCCCTCTTTTTCCTCCTCCTTCCCCTTCCCTCCCCCTCCTCATTCTTTCGCCTCCTTCTCGCTACGCTCGCATCCCTCCTCCTCCTCCGTTCCTCCTCCTCCTCCTTCTTCTCCTCCTTCTCCTTCTTCTTCTCCTCCTCCTCCCCCCTCCTCCTCCTCCTCCTCCTCCTCCTCCTCCCTCCCTCCCTCGTCCTCCTCCCCCTCCGCCTTTCCGCCCATCCTCCGCCTCCTCCTCCCCCAGCTGGCCCCGCCGTCTTACACGAACACTGCCAAACCCGACGGGCTGGCGTTCTACGAATTACACTTCGTGCAACTTTCGGGGGGGAACAGTATGTTTCCCAACCCTCCTTGGTTGGGTATTCGTTTTGAGTAGAGCAGTGTGGTCTCCACTTCCTCCTTCCCGTCCCGTCTCCCTCTTGCCTCCTCCTGTCTTGCCTGCGGGGGGCTGCGATCTGTGAAACTGTCGCCACTTTCGAGGCCTGCTGGGGGGCCCAGCACAGTGACGCCACGGGCGGACCCAAATTAGACCTCGCCATCCCTGGGGGGCTGCGATCTGTGAAACTGTCGCCACTTTCGAGGCCTGCTGGGGGGCCCAGCACACTGACGCCACGCGCGAACCCAAATTAGACCTCGCCATCCCTGGGGGGCTGCGATCTGTGAAACCGTCGCCACTTTCAAGGCCTGCTGGGGTGCCCAGCACAGTGACGCCACGGCCGGACCCAAATTAGACCTCGCCATCCCTGGGGGGCTGCGATCTTAGATCCCCGATTTCGAAGTGGCTAGGGTTGCTCAGGGATTGCAACTACTCAGCTTTATCTAGTCCTTGTCCTGAAGCCAGTGTCCTGCGAGTCTCCCGAATTCCGTCTGCAGACAGATGTAACCCTCGCTCTGTCATCGCCCCCCTTTATAAAGTGTCCCAAACTATTTGCGCCCCGCGTTTGCGCAGGGGTTGGGTACGTCGCCAGGGTAATTTTTCGTTCCCGGGCGTTGGCACGGGACGAGTTGAATGATACACTTGCGCTGCAATCGATTGCAATCCATTGGATTGCAAACGATTCGATTGCAATCCATTGGATTGCAATCGATTGGATTGCAATTGGTTGAATTGCAATCGATTCAATCGATTGGATTGCAGGGGAGGGACAGGACGGAAGGGAGGGAGGGGAGGAGAGGGAGGGGAGGGAGGAGATGGAACGGAAAGTGGGGAGGGAGTGGAGGGAGCGGAGGGAGGCGGGGAGGGGGATTGCAGTGGAATGGAGTGCAATCGATTGCAAGCGATTCGATTGGGATTTTCGATCGTCGATCGTTGATCGTCGATCGTCCATCCTCGATCATGGATTGTTCATTTTGGGTCGTCGGCGAAAGGGAGGGCGGAGGCTCCAGGGGCTGGGCGGCCAAAGGGGGGAAGGGGGGGGGGGGGCTTCCACACCACCCCCCCTTTGGCACAAAGGGGGGAAGTGTGGGGGTAAGTTTTCCAGCAGGCGTTCCAAGGGAGGGGGGGGTAGCTTACAGCAGGGCAGCGCTTGTCGAAGATTGATCAGCCCAGGGTAGCATTCCGAGGGCGGCGTGGGGGGGAGGGGGTGGGTAGCTTCCAAGCACCCCCCCCCCTTTGCACGAAAGGGGGGAGGGGGGGGCTAGCTTCCAGCAGGGCAGCGCCAAGGGAGGGGGGGGGTAGCTTAAGCCCCCCCCCTTTGGAAAGGGGGAACCGGGGGGGGTAGCTTCCGGGGAGGGCCCAAGGGGGGAGGGGGGGGTAGCTGTAAGCCCCCCCCCCTGCAAAAAAAAGGGGGGG
>CAUYUJ010021658.1:131022-135821 GCA_963575745.1 Prorocentrum cordatum | reverse complement strand
TTGGATGAACACCGCTTTCCACCTCTGGATAAAATATTTCGGACCTATGTGGTGGCTTGTTTCAGATCAAGAAGGAGCGGTCATCTCAGATCTGGTCTCCAAGGCGTGCGAGCATTTCTCGATCAACAGAGACCTTGGCGGAAGTCAGGGACATACTGCAGCACCCAAGTGTGAGAGGCGAATCCAGATATTACGTATTGGCAGTATGAAGTTGTGGGCTACAGCACAAAAGCAAGGATGGAATGTCAGCAGAGAGCGTTGTGTCGAGGAATGTTGCATGACTACGAACCTGTCTCTTTCCTATGGCGGATCTACTCCCGCAGCGGCACTTACTGGAGTCCAACCACGAGAGCTCTATGATCATGAGAACCCAGGCCTCGTCGCGCAGCTGGGTATCCTCGAGAGTGTGCCCGATGCAGTGGAGACCTCCATCAGACTCAGGATGGCCGCCAAGGACGCCATCAATGCCGCAATCGTGGAAGACAGGATCGCGAAGGCCCACAACACACGAGTTCAGCAACATACCGCAGCGGACGCAGCCAAGTTGGTGGACGGCTCCAAGGTGGACTTGTGGAGAGAGCCTGACACCAAAGATGACCCTGGATGGAGAGGACCAGCAGATCTCATCAAGAATTACATGCCCGAGAACAAAGCGATTGTTTCATGGCGTGGATATCCGATGCTGGTACCACTACGACATATACGACCTCATGTGGGTTTCACTTGGCTGCTGACACAAGGACACACACACAGAGTACAAGACGGACCAAGACAGGTCACGACTGGTCTTTGAGCTTATGAGTTTGGTCGAGCAGCTGGTACCAAACGCTCCGCTTATCTTCGGCAAGTTCTTCAATGAGGCAGAAGGGCACTACGCCATTGTACCTCCAGACCTCTATGAGAACGAGCCGCATATCTACAAGGTCGCCAAGCAGGTAGCCAACACTACGTTTCTCGAAGCGGACCTTGGTGGCATTCAGGTGGGCACTCAGTGCAAGCGTACGACGGCAGTGCCTGCAGCAAGACGATGCATCCTGGTTTTGTGGAATCGGAGTGTCCGATCCAACTATGTGGTGAAGCAGTTTGCGACGGTCAATGCCATCACCTTGGCATCTCATGGTCCATGGTCTGAGTCATCATATGTGTTGTTCTATTTCTTTAAAGTTCAGGACGAGCAGAATGACTCTTACGAACACACCCCCGACCTGGACGACGTCGTGGACCCAAAGAGCAAGATGATGTGGCAGCCCTCACCGTGGCTTTGGTCAGATGGGACGCCATCTACGATACCGCCTGCGCCTGACTATCAGACGCCGCCAGACCAGCCGAGAAGGCCGCCATCACCACCATGGACAAAACTAGCAGCACCTTCACAACCTTCGAAGGTCAGCATGCAGCCGCCAGAGGTCAGCATGACGAATGACAGCCCAATGACGCAGATATCAGAAGTTGCAGCAGGACACCTGCCGGCACCTCCGGCACCTCCTGCACCACCAGCAGTACCAGTGGTTGTTCCTCCAGCACCGGCGACTTGGAAGGCCTCGCCTTCACATTCAAGTCAGATTCCAGCAGCGCCTACCTTTCCATTTCCACTGGCACCTCCTCCAGGACTACAGCTTCCAGACACACCGACGGTGCCAGTACCTATGACACCACTTGCTGGGACACCAAGAAAATTAGCAATCTCCGAGACCCCGATAGCATCACCAATGGCACAGGAGCAGGTAGACGCAGAGTCGAGTTCAGTATCATCTGAAGAAGGTCAAGATAGGTCTCGTACTCGCGTTCGTATTCAACTACCGGACGATGATGGGCGACCTGTAAGGCCGAAGGACATTCCAGTACCCCGAGTCGCCACTCCAACGGTTGCTCCTGCTCCGCCTACGGCACCATCCTCACCACCACGAGCTACAACAGGTCAGAAGAGATCGGATACATCTACAATACTATCACCTCCAGGCGAGAAGCAGCCGAGAACATCTTCAACATCATCCCAGCCGATATTACCGATATCAGAGCCTACTGCATCTACACCAGCAGCGACCAGTTCGCCTGCAATATCACGGCCACACGCCACACCGAGTCGCCACGACCCCCGTCAGAATGCGAGTAATGATGAGGAGGTCTCAGGCGAGCGTGAGCCGATCGTCGAGGGGCCAGAGGGCTCCAAGTCGGCGAATCCAGGTGGCTCATCTTGGGATGATCAGAAGGCTGCCTCCCGCGGAGACTCTCCAACGGTTCCAGATGACTCACACACAGCTCAGTCATCAATACAGCAAGTCTCACCTCTACCTGATGCAGGAGCTGGAGATCTGGATCGTACCATTGAATATCCAGAAGCTGGAGACCAGAACCAGGCGAGTGAACACCCTGCCACTGAAGATCCAGACAAGACCATCGAGTATCCTGAAGGCTCTCTGGACGACACCATCGACCACAAGGATCTTCAAGTTTCCAGATATGTGACACCATTCCCGATCTGGTGGGCTTCTCCAGCAGAGTACTCATTTGACGAAGTTCATGATGACTATGCAGTAGACTACATGAACCATGCAATTCACGACGCAGAGCTTCTATTGCATCAAGCCCGAGTCGAGCAAGCTGGCACCTTACCTTGGCACGAGAAGGAGGCTCTACTAGTTGTCCCAGGCCCCTTTCGTACCTCACGCTGTTTCTACTACGATTTCAAAGACGACGAATGCTTCAGCCTGTCCAGCAGCGAGATCCTCACTCCAGAGGAGATCATCGCACATTGGCCAGCGGTCGAAGCAGCAGACAGGAAGGAAGTCACTAGCTTTGTATCTCACGGCATCTTTAAGCTCGCACCAGCATCAGACTCCGACAACACCATTGATGGCACATGGGTTCGGAAATGGGCAGATCGTTCAAAAGGACTGGTGAAAAGCAGATGCTGTGGACGAGGCTTTCTCGATCGACAGAAGAATAGCATTGACAGACACAGCTCGACAGCGTCGCGACTTTCTCACCGCTTGGCAGTATCTCTTGCAGCTCAGTACGACCTCGTGATTGAGAGTCTAGATATCAGCACGGCCTTCTTACAGGGCCTCAAGTTTTCTGAAGTTGTACGCCGGGCAGCGGAGTTGGGACACGAAGTTAAGCAGCTTCGGAAGGTCTGGTTCAAGCCACCTCCAAACGTTTGGAGACATCTCCGTAACATCGAGGGCAGTGGCATCTATGTGCAGGACCAGGACATCGTCTACTTCGTGCTCGAACTATTGAAGGCCATGTACGGACTAGTGGATGGTCCTCTCTTATGGCAGCTGGCACTGGCGAACTTCATGGTCAAAGAGCTGAGCTTCATGGGTGCCTACCATGATGAGAACTTCTTCTACATCACCCGCGGCTGGGAGATAGTGGCTATCTACATCACCCACGTTGATGACATCCTGACGATCGCATCTCAGAGCTTCTTGGACAGGACCTACATACGATTGTCAGAGCGTTTTGGCACAGTCAAGATATGCGTTCTTCCATTGGTATATGTCGGAGTTCGCCACTCTATGCCATCGCCTGGACATTACTTCCTGGACCAAGAGCACTACTTGATGAAGTTGACTCCAGCGAAGGTAACCGACGCCAAGCGACTCAAGAATGACAGCCTGCCCCTGAACAAGGACGAACACAAGGAGTTTCGTTCATTGCTGTGCAGTCTCTTGTGGGTCTGCTTGACGCGTGTAGACCTATGCCATGGAGTTGTACTTCTGCAGAGCGAGATGGTCAGCCCTCTGATGACACACCTGAAGCAGTGCAATGCCCTGTTGGCCCGCGCTGTCAAGAGCAAGACGATGAATGGACTTCACTTTCACAAGCTAAAGTGGCCTCTACGACTGGTATCCATCACGGACGCAGGACACGCATCAAAGAGGTCAGGTTACCCTTTCGAGGGCAAGATCGTTGAACTCATGAGCGAGCCCAAAGTGCAGTATGACAATAAAGAATGGTGGCCTGTGACAGAGGCCCAAGATTTTGGAGGATATGGCCATACTCTGTATTTCACCGCAAGGAAGGCATCACGAGTGAGCCACAGCACCTCCCATGCTGAGACGAACGCATGTGTTGGTGGACTCCAGGTGGCACAACTTATCTCATCAAGAATGACGGAGTTGTTTTCTATGCAGATCACTGGTTCCCCGGCAAGACCTCGACAACTTCTCATGTTGGAACAAGATAATGTGTTACTAATCCCATGTGACAGATTGCATGGACCTCTTCGAGCTGATCACGGGAGCCAGAGGACTGACAACAGATAAAACTCAGAGGATATCAGTGATGTCCCTCAGAGAGGATCGTTTGACAGGAAGGTTTCGCAGAGTGACTCATGTACCGACATCAAGTATGTTGGCCGACGGACTGACGAAGCTTGGAGTTTTCCCACAGCTACTACTGAAGTGTACGACAGGATTGTGGAAATTGCAAGTACAGGATAACAAGTTCATCAAG
This sequence comes from Prorocentrum cordatum, assembly GCA_963575745.1. Classification (NCBI taxonomy): domain Eukaryota; class Dinophyceae; order Prorocentrales; family Prorocentraceae; genus Prorocentrum; species Prorocentrum cordatum. The sequence goes on along the minus strand of CAUYUJ010021658.1, from coordinate 131,360 downwards.
ATCAAGCCCAGCGTGATCAAGCCGGACTACAGCGAGCAGGACTTATTGGACAGTGATGATCTACGGCATGACAAGTACCTGAAGATCGACGACGACATCTACGAGAAGATGATGATGATGTGTGAGGCCGGGATCGCTCCACGCTCCGCTTTCTGATTCTAAGTAGTCAAGAGAACGGGTAGCAGAGTAAAGATTTGGGTGTACAGACCTCGTTAGACTACTGTTAGTTGTGTTTCACGTAGCAAGCTTAGAGTAAGCATGGATAGATGAGCAGTGAACGTATGTCACGTACTGGCTCAAGTCTGAGAAACCAACTTTCCTCCCTCCCCTCCCCTCCC
>CAUYUJ010021658.1:116022-126022 GCA_963575745.1 Prorocentrum cordatum | reverse complement strand
GGAGGATCGAGGAGTATCGAGGAGGATCGAGGGAGAGGGTCGAGGGTCGAGGATTGAGGAGGATTGAGGCCCGAGGGGGATCGAGTGGGGAGGAGGATCGAGGATCGGATCGGTTCGGTAGTCCACGGAGGATTAGGCAATGCCCTTGCCGCTGGGCGAGCGCCGAGCCCAGGTCGGGTCGACGGTCGAGGAGGACCCTACGAGGGGCCCCGGAAAGCTCAGGGAGGTGGATCGAGAAGACGGATGATGATGAGGAGGAGGAGACAGATCGAGAAGACGGATGATGATGATGATGATGATGATGATGATGATGATGATGATGATGATGATGATGATGATGATGATGATGATGATGATGATGATGATGATGATGATGATGATGATGATGATGATGATGATGATGATGATGATGATGATGATGATGATGATGATGATGATGATGATGCTGATGATGATGATGATGATGATGATGATGACGATGATGATGATGATGATGATGATGACGATGATGATGATGATGATGATGATGATGATGATGATGATGATGATGATGATGAGAAGACGGATGATGATGAGAAGACGGATGTTGATGGGGAGGAAGACGATGATGAGAAGAGGGATGATGAGGAGGATGATGATGAGGGAGGTGGGTCGAGAAGACGGATGATGATGATGATGATGATGATGATGATGATGAGGAGGAGGAGGAGGAGGAGGAGGAGGAGGTGGAGGAGGGCTCCGGTCACACGCGTGCGCGACCCGCTTGGCCTCGGCCCACGGCAAAAGGTATCAACGGACGCTGTCGACTTATGCGCCCCAGACCTTTCCGTTGCATGTTTTGCGTGTGTCGTCGAAGCAAGGCATCGTCTTGATGATGAACGTTCTGACACGCCGGTGTGACAGAGCGATAATGCACATGTAACCCTGGCCCTCCGCACGTGAGTCTAGCTTCAGGGTCATGAGTGGTGAGGAAGTCTCAGGCGAAACGCCCAGACCGCCCTAAAAACTGGCCTCGGGGTGCGACAGGGAGAAGTTAGTTATAAGGAAAAGGAGCGGAGGAGGAGGCGGAGGAGCAGAATGCGGAGGAGGAGGAAGAGGAGGAGGAGGAGGATGAGGAGGGGGAGGAGGGGGATGATGATGAGGAGGAGGAGGAGGAAGAGGAGGAGGGGGAGGAGGAGCCGCTGAGCGCCCATGCTGACACCCCGAGCCCTTCTCTGCTGGCCCTGGGGCCCGGCGAGGCCCCCCCCCCCCCCCCGGTGGCCGAGGGCAGCGCCAGAGGCTCCCGCCGCGATGTCCCCACGGCGCGAGGGAGCAATTGTGGGTCCCTCCCCCCTCCTCACCCCTCCGCTCCATGCCCCCCCCCCCTCCCCCGCCTTTCCTCGTGTCGGCCACGCGCAGAGGGGGGGGGGTAAATGGGGGAGGGGGAGGAAGCCTCGTCTGTGAATGTACGCAGGGCCCGCGCCCTCCAAGAAGCAGCCTCCCTCCAAGAGGTCTTCCCCCGCATGCGCGCTGCGCCCGCCGCCCTCGCAGCTAGGCGCTCGTGGCGTGCTCGCTTGGGGTGAACTCGCTCCTGCTGGCCAGGCGGCGCGGGGGGGGTCAGCCCAGCGTCTAATCCCCGCCGCCGCCGTCGCTCTCCTTCTCCACCTCCTCCTGCTCCGCCTCCCCAGAACGTCCTCCTCTCTCCTCTCCTCTCCTCCCCTCCCCTCTCCTCTCCTCATCTCTCCTCTCCTCCTCCTCCTCCTCCTCCTCCTCCTCCTCGGGCCAACTTGAACCCTCGGATTGTATTTTTCTTGCCACAACATAGAAGTCCGACTTAGCGATGTGCAGCACAAGTTAAGCAGGCGGCACGTGTGGATCAGGAAGGGCAGAAACAGTAAAGTCAAGTAGAGAAACCCAGGTGGGTACAGAGTAGCGAAGCCGTCTGCAGTGGGAGATTAGAGGACAACTATATCCACAGCATGATATTGAAGAGGGGGACGCGCCGAACAAGAGTGAACGAAGTACGCGTGCAGCTAGAACAACATAACGTAGTACAAAGGCTTGTCTGCACGTTGTTCAGCAGGAGTATCCCAGTTGTATGTCTAGCCACTGAGGTATGTTAGGCAGCCAGAGTAGGTGTGAGGCAGACGCAGTGAGGAGTCCCACCATACCCCCCGAAGACCCGATCCGCATCCCCAATCCACCATATTTAATCAAGGCTTGCAGTAAAAACAGGCGTGGTGCGTAGCAGTGTAAACTAATAGAGCAGGCGACCACAATACAGAGTGTAGGATCTACTATCTGGATCGTGGACGTACTGCGTATGGTGTGAGAGCGAGCGTCTCGCAAGCAGCGGCCCGCAGTATAACTGACGCCCCTCCCCTGAAAGCCAAAGTGGCCGTAGTTGTCAGTAGTGCTCCCTCCCCCACACATAATCCCCAATCCCCCCGGCCCGAACCGCCAGTCGTACTTCTGTTGGCTCATCAGCTGTGCAGGGAAGGCTGGCGCACACGAAGTAGCTGTTCTGACGTAGAGCGATGCTTGATGATTCTTATAACGGCGGTGATTAGCTGCTCCACGTGAATGACCAAGGCACGTGCTAGTGAGCCTTGACAATTAATCTGCCAGGTCATGGTAGGCTGGCCTAGACGGTACTGGCTGGCCTGGTGTACAAACAACCTCCGATGCACCTTTCCACCGCCTACATTGACTCCCCTTCCGACCCCAAAGTCAGTCAGGCTGGTGAAAGAGGCTTGAGAATCAGCGGGCTGCTGATGTGAGCGCACTTGGCTGTGGCTGGCGGTGATAAGCTGATCTTGTTAAATGGTCAGGCGTGTGCTAGAGAGGTTTGAAACTGCGCTGGCTGGCCTGATGCAGGCGGTGCAGAACAACCTCCACCTCCCCCACAAGAGTCTCCCCCCGTTCCTCAGTAAGGCTGGTGAAAGAGGCTGGAATAGTAAGTCGGCTGCTGGTATACCCGCCTTTTGCTGTGGCAGGCTGTATAGGCTGATCTTGTTAAATGGCTAGGGCATGTGCGAGCAAGGCTCGACACTTGAGCTGCTAAGTTTTGGTAGGCTGGCCTAGACGGTACTGGCTGGCCTGATGTAGGCTGTGCTGCTACATTTGGGTCATGCCAGACGTCATGCCAGATGTATGTCAGTTTAACTGGCAGTATGTGAGGCTGGCGCTGTCGGTGCTTGCTGGCCTGTGGCCTTGGAACTATACTTGTCTCGCGTGGTACTCGGATGTTGCTACACTGGTGGGGCCGCACCCTGTCATGCAGGGGGGTCCGATGCGCTGCAGGCTACAAATCACTCCCCCTCCCGCTCCGACTCGACCTTTTCCTCGTCATCCCGTCCGAGTCTTTCCCCGCCTCCCCGAGGGCGGGGTGTGCCAGTGCAAACCCAGGTGGTGGCGGAACAGCGCCACGGACAGCGCCACGGACCACCTTCTGGCGAAGTTGGAGGCCTTCAAGCAGCCCATGCGGAGCAAGAGGAGGATGATGAGGAGGAAAACGAGGAGGAAGAGGAGGAAGGGGAGGAGGAGAAGGAGGAGGAGGAAGAAGAGGAGGAAAATGAAGAGGAGGAGGAAGAGGATGAGGAGGGGGAGGAGGAGGAGGAGGAGGAGGAGGAGGAGGAGGAGGAGAGGAAGAGGAGGGGGAGGAGGGAAGAGGAGGAGGAGGAGGGGGAGCAGGAGGAGGAGGACGAGGAGGAGGAGGAGGAGGCGGAGGCGGAGGAGGGGGAGGAGGAGGAGGAGGAGGAAGAGGCAGAGGCAGAGGCGGAGGCGGAGGCGGAGGCGCAGGCGGAGGCGCAGGCGGAGGATGCGGAGGAGGAGGAGGAGGAAGAGGCGGAGGCGGAGGCGGAGGAGGGGGAGGAGGAGGAGGAGGAGGAAAAGGCACAATGGTATGAAACATATAAACAAGAACAATCGTAATCATAGTATGAAAATTGTTAGTATTGTGAAGACAGCGAATAAACATGTGAATCGTAAGACCAGTTCTAGTTCGGAAACGAGGAAGACGAACAAGTGTAACACTAAAGGTACTACGTTTAACAATCAAAATCTGACACATGAGAACACTACTACTAATAAGACGAGTGGTATTGATACCCAAGGTAATACTACTACTAATAATGAGAATAATGCGAAACCTATTAATACGATTACTAACAATACTAGCAATAATAATTGCGAATGCGTATACTGATTTTTTAATATTAAGGAACATATGCGAGTACTAATAAACATAAGAGACTAATATTTAGTAATAATACGACGAATCAAACTAATAAGAATTATCCAGGCGAAGGGCCCAACCTATGCACTTGTGGGTGCCGCAATTGTGAGTATCTTCTTCGGTGAAGCTCCCTATGGGGCCACGAAGCGCTGCACTGGTTGGGTGGCAGCGCATGCGGGCAGTAGCATTGGGACCGTCGGTAGAGCTCACTATGGGGCCCCGAAGCGCTGTACTGGGTGGTGGGGACGCATGCGGGCGGTAGCATCGGGGTCTTCGGTCTTCGGTGGAGCTCCCTATGGGGCCACGAAACGCTGTACTGGGTGGGGGGGGACGCATGCGGGCGGTAGCATCGGGGTCTTCGGCCTTCGGTGGAGCTCCTTATGGGGCCACGAAGCGCTGTACTGGGTGGGGGGACGCCTGCGGGCGGTAGCACTCGGGCCGTCGGTGGAGCTCCCTACGGGGCGACGAAACGCTGTATTGGGTGCGGGGGACGAATGCGGACGGTGGCACTGGGGCCTTCGGTGGAGCTCCCTATGGGGCCACGAAGCGTGTGAGGGGTGTGCCAAATTGGGCTTCCGGGACGCATGCCGGCGGTGGCACTGGGGTCTTCGGTGGAGCTCCCTATGGCCACGAAGCGTGTGAGAGGTGTGCCAAATTGGGTGTTGGGGACGCATGCGGGCGGTCCCCCTGGGGCCTTCGGTGGAGCTCCCTATGGGGCCACGAAACGTTGTAATGGGTGGGTGAAAATGCCAAATTGGGTGTTGGGGACGCATGTGGGCGGCCCCAGTGGGGGCTTCGGTGGAGCTCCCCATGGGGCCACGAAACGCTGTATTCGGTGGATGACAATGCCAAATTGGACTTCCGGGACGCATGCGGGCGGTGGCACTGGGGCCTTCGGTGGAGCTCCCTATGGGGCCACGAAGCGTTTTACTGGGTGGGTGAAAATGCCAAGTTGGGTGTGTGGAGCGCATGCGGGCGGTCCCCCAGGGGCCTTCGGTAGGGCTCCCTATGGGGCCACGAAGCGCTGTACTGCGTGGGAGAAAATGCCAAATTGGGTTTCCGGGGCGCACGCGGACGGTCCCACTGGGGCCTCCTTCGGTGGTGGAGTTCCTTATGGGGCCACGAAGTGCTGTACTGGGTGACTGGGCGGGAGACAATGCCAAATGAGGTTATGCGGACGGTGGCACTGGAGCCTTCGGTGGAGCTCCCTATGTGGCCACGAAGCGTTCTATTGGGTGGGAGATTATGCCAAGTTGGATGTTTCTGGGTCGCACGCGGACGGTCCCAGTGGGGGCCTCGGTGGAGCTCTCCATGGGGCCACGAAGCGCTGTACTTGGCGGTTGAGAATGCCAAACTGGATGTTTCCGGGGCGCATGCGGGCGGTGGTGCTGGGGTCTTCTGTGGAGCTCCCTATGGGGCCACGAAGCGCTGCATTGGGTGGGTGAAAATGCCAAATGGGGTTTTCCGGGACGCATGCGAACGGTGGCCCTGGGGCCTTCGGTGGAGCTCCCTAGGGGGCCGCGAAACGGTGTATTGGGTGGGTGAAAATGCCAAATTGGAGCTGTCCGGGACGCATACGGACGGTGGCAGTGGGGGCTTCGGTGGAGATCCCTATGGGGCCACGAAGCGCTGTACTGGGTGGGTGAAACGCAAGGAGGAGGGAGGAGGGGGAGGTGGGGGAGGAAGGAAGGAGAGAGGAGGAACGCGGGGACCGTCTCTTCAAAACGAGGACCCAACACCACAGGATGGTTGGGAATTATACAACAATGATATTATTGAAAATAATACTGCTAGATAATATCATTATTATCTGTAGTACTAGTAACAGGAATACTACGAATACTTATTTCCATAAAACCACGGATACGAAAACTAATACCAAGACGGGTGAGTAATCCTACAACTAATAATGATACTATTATTAGTATTATTTATACTGCTAGTACTATTCATCATATGAAAAGGTTAGTACTACTACTAATGACGCGATCGTAGTGATATTACCAATCGTAACAATATTAATACTAGTATTGGTACTAGTAATATCACTACTACTCATAATCATATAGCCCATATTTACAATGCTGCTGCTAATATAACAATATCATTACTAAGACTGGTACTAATGATACTCAGGATAATACCAATTCCGCTGATCAATCTAAGAGTGATAAAAACACAATAATGACATTAACACTAAGATGAATAATACCACTAATACTACTAACACTTATTTTATCAGTCTTAGTTTTATCATGATTAATAATAGTACTAATAGAACATAGCCATGCTACTAATACTACTAATCATATTAGTATTCACAATACAAATGGCACGGGTACTACTAATCATACTAAGTAGCAACAGAAGAAGACGAGGAGGAAAGGGGACGAGGCGGAGGAGGAGGAAGAGGAAGGCAAGGAGGAGGAGGAGGAGGAGGAACATGGGGAGGAGGAGGAGGAAGAGGAAAAGGAAGAGGAGGAGGAGGAGGAGGAGGAGGAGAAGGAGGAGGACGGGACGAGGAGGAGGTGGAGGAGGAGGAAGAGGAGGTAGAGGAGGAGGATGAGGAGGAGGACGAGGAGGAGGTGGAGGAGGAGGAAGAGGAGGTAGAGGAGGAGGACGAGGAGGAGGACGAGGAGGAGGAGGAGTAGAAGGAGTAGAAGGAGGAGGAGAAAGACGAGGAGGAGGAGGAGGAGGACAACGGGGAGAAAGGGGGAGGGAGGACGACGACGGCGAGGAGGAGGAGAAGGAGGAGGAGGATGATGAGGAGGAGGCGGATGAGGAGGAGGAGGAGCAGGAGGAGCAGGAGGAGCAGGAGGAGGAGGAGAAGGAGGAGGAGGATGATGAGGAGGAGGAGGAGGGTGAGGATGAGGAAGAGGAGGAGGAGCAGAAGGAGGAGGAGGAGGAGGAGGAGGAGGAGGTGGAACTGGAGGAGGAGAACGATGAGGAGCAGGAGGGGGAGGCGATGGAAGAGAATGACCAGTATGTGGATGAGGATGAAGACGATGACGATGATGATGATGATGCTGATGATGGTGATTGGGGGGTGCTGATTCCGCTGATGATGCTAACGATGATGCTGATGGTGACGATGATGATGATGAGGATGATGATGATGGTTAGGATGATGCGGCTGCTGCTGATGATGATACAGATGATGATGATGACGCATATGATGGTGGTGATGGATGATGCCGCTGCTGCTGATGATGATCATGATGATGATACTGAAGATGATGGTGATGATGATCATGATGATGGTGATGCTGGTACTGGTGAGGATGATGATGCTGATGCTGATGGTGATGACAGTGGAGGTGATGATGGTGATGATGATCTTGATGATGCTGATGGTGATGCTTCTAATGATGATGGTGGTGGTGGTGGTGAAGATGATGATGACGATGATGATGCTGATGATGATACTGATTATGACGACAATGACGATGATGATGCTGACGATAATGCTGATGCTGATAACGATGACGATGATGCTGATGATGTTTATGATGCTGATTGTGATGATGATGCTGATGCTGCTGCCGCTGATGATGATGATGATGATGATGATGATGATACTGACGATGATGATTATGCTGCTGCGGATGAAGCTGCTGCTGATGATGGTAATGATGGTGATGGTGGTGGTGGTGATAGTGATGATGATGGTGGTGGTGATGGTTGTGGTGAAGATGATGATGATGATGATGATGTTGATGATGATGATGCTGATCCTGATGATGATGATGACGATGATGATGACGATCATGATGATGATGATGATGCTGATGATGATGGTGATGATGATGATGATGATGGTGGTGGTGGTGGTGAAGATGATGATGATGATGATGACGATGCCGATTACGATGACGATGATGATGATGATGATGATGATGATGATGATGATGATGATGATGATGGTGGTGATGCTGATGATGATGATCAAGATGATGATGATGATGATGCATCTGATGATCATGATGAAGATGATGATGATGATGATGATGATGATGATGCTGATTCTGATGATGATGCTGATGATGCTGATGATGATGACAATGATGATCATGTTGCTGATGCTGATGCTGCTGCTGATGATGATGATGATGATGACGATGACGATGGCGATGCTGATGACGTTGACGATGATCATGATGCTGGTGATGATGATGATGATGATGATGATGATGATGATGATGATGATGATGATGATGATACTGCTGCTGCTGCTGCTGATGATGATGATGATGATTGTGGTAGTGGTGGTGGGGGTGGTGATGGTGATGATGATGGATATGATGATGATGATGATGATGATGATGATGATGATGATGATGATGGAGGTGATGATGATTCTGATGATGATGATGATGATGATGATGATGATGTGATGATGATGATGGATGAGTATGATGATGATGACGATGATGATGATGATGATGATGATGAGATGATGATGATGATGATGATGATGATGATGATGATGATGATGATGATGATGATGAGATGATGATGATGATGATGATGATGATGAGGAGGAGGAGGAGGAGGAGGAGGAGGAGGAGGAGGAGGAGGTGGCCAGGCAGGAGGATGCGGAGGAGGAGGAGGTCTGGATGAGAGTGAGAAGGATGGGGAGTATGTGCAAGAGGAGTGAGAGGAGGAGGAGGAGGAGGAGGAGGAGGAGGAGGAGGAGGAGGAGGAGGAGGAGGAGGAGGAGGAGGAGGAGGAGGAGGACGAGGAGGGGAGGAGAATGGAGGGGAGCAGGAGGAGGAGGAGGAGGAGGAGGAAGAGGAGGAGGAGGAGGAGGAGGAGGAGGAGGAGGAGGAGGACGAGGAGGAGTCAAGTTAGTCAGAAAGAGCGAGTCTGCGGGTCCTGCCTACGTATTCCCACCTGTTCTCACATGAAATTCAGAGTTAATCCCAGCACAGTTCCTGATGGCTTCACGACTTTTCTCCCATCGACCTACGGTGGCCAGCCCAGACACTTCGGTGCAAGTCCAGGTAAGTCGAGGCACGTCCGGATAGGTCAAGGTGAATCCAGAGATCTACAGGCAGATCCGGAGCAGACCTCGGCCTGCTGCGCCGTCGAGGCCAGCCCCCCCCCCGCCGGGCGCGGCGGCCCCCTCCCTCCGCCAGCGAGGCCCGGGGGCCCAGCCGGGGGGGGCCGCCGGGCCGCGGGGCTCCCCAGGGGGCGGGGGGAGGGGAAGGGGGAGGGGGAGAAGCAGGGGGAAGGAGAGGAGGAGGAGGAGGAGAGGAGGAGGAGGAGGAGGAGCAGGAGGAGGAGGAGGAGGAGGAGGAGGAAGAGGAGGAGGAGGAGGAGGAGGAGGAGGAGGAGGAGGAGGAGGAGGAGGAGGAGGAGGAGGAGGAGGAGGGAGGAGGAGGGGGAGGAGGAGGGCAGCAGACGGCGTTGCGTCGGCATCACCCACGGGCGCTTAGTACCATGTGTGCACCGGCCTCCGACGGGCCGACGCGCGCGCTCAGAAGTCTTGCGTCATGTGCTCCGTGGCGGGCGCTCTCTTGACGTCCCGCCGTGGTCGTACGTGCCCCTCCCTCCCTCCTTGCCTCCTTCTCTCCTCCTCCTCTTCCTCCTCCTTCTGATGATCCACCCTGGTCATCCTCCAGATGTTCTTCTTCTTCCTCCTCCTCCCTCTCCTCCTCTTCTCTTCCTCCTCCTCTTCTCTCCTCTTGCCTCCTCTTCCTCCTCCTCCTTCCTCTCCTCCTCCCTCCCTCCCTTGCCTCTTCCTCCTCCTCCTCCTCCTCCTCCTAGGAGGAGGAGGGGGGG
>CAUYUJ010021658.1:81022-106022 GCA_963575745.1 Prorocentrum cordatum | reverse complement strand
AGGATGATGACCATGATGATGCTAATGAGGATGATGATGACGACGACGATGATGATGCTGATGCTGATGATGCTGGTGATGATGCTGGTGAGGACGAAAGCTATGCCGCGTGAGATGGGTAGTAGGAGGGGAGGGGATAGGTGGAGGAGGCGGAGGAGGTGGAGGATGCGGAGGGGAGGGGGAGGGGGATGATCATGTTGATGCTGCTGTTACTGATGATGATGATGATGTTGATGATGATGACGATGATGCTGCTGCTGATGATGATAATGATGATGATGGTGACGACAACAGTAACGATGCGGATGATGATGGCGATGGTAACGATGATAGCTATGATGATGCTGCTGCTGATGATGATAATGGTGCTGCTGCTGATGCTGATGATGATGATGATGATGACGGTGCTGGTGACGACCATAACGGTAATGACGATGACGATGCCGATGATGTTGATTATGGTGATGGAGATGGTGAGGGTGATGTGAGGAGGAGGATGGGGAACGTGATGATGACGACAATGATGGTTATGCCAATGACGATGATGATAGTGAAGATCATGAACATGATAACGATTTGATGACGATGACGACGATGGCGATGATGATTATGATTAAGATGAGAATGCTGATGCTGATGATGATGAGTATGATGATGCTGACGATGATTATGATGGTGAGGATGATGATGATAATGATGATGACGATGATGATGAGGTTTGTGATGTTGATTATTGAGATGGTTGTGGTGATGGTGATGGTCATGTGGATTCTGATGATGGTTCTGTTGTTGTTGATGATGATGACGAGGAGGCGGTGATGATGATGCCTAGGATTATGTGTTGATGATGATGATGATGCGTTTGCTGCTCATGATGGTGATGGTGGTGGTGGTGGTGGTCATGATGATGCTGCTGATGATGATGCTGATGATAATGACGCTGATGATTATGCTGATGAAGATGATGATGCTGATGCTGATGATGACGCTGATGATGATGCTGATGTTGATGATGACGCTGATGATGATGTTGATGTTGATGATGATGCTGATGATGATGATGATGGTGATGATGATGATGATGATGGTGATGATGATGATGATGATGATGATGATGATGATGATGATGATGATGATGATGATGATGATGATGATGATGGTGATGGTGGTGATGATGATGATGAGGAGGAGGAGGAGGAAAGCGAGGAGGAGGAGGAGAGAAGGAGGAGGTGGTTGACGAGGAGGAGGATGAGCACGAGGATGATGATGAGGGGCCCCGCCTCCCCCCAGAAGGCCGGCCTCGGCGCGAATTCCGCCGCTGCCGCGCCGGCCCGCGCTCTGGCGGAGTCAGGCTCCACACCGCGCGCGGGGGGGTGGCCGCCACGGCGGGACCCTTTGTGGTACGGCCGCGGCACGGCTGTGGCCTGGCTGAGGCCAGGAGGTCAGACCAGGAGGAGGAAGAGGACAAGGATGCGAAGGAGGAGGAGGAGGCGGAGGAGTAGGAGTAGAAGGAGGAGGAGGAGGAGGAGGAGGAGGAGGAGGAGGAGGAGGAGGAGGAGGAGGACAAGGATGAGGATGAGGAGGAGGAGGAGGAGGAGGAGGAGGAGGAGGAGGAGGAGGAGGAGGAGGAGGAGGAGGAGGAGGAGGAGGATGAGGAGGAGGAGTAGGAGGAGTAGGAGGATGAAAAGGAGGAGGAGGCGGAGGAGGAGGAGCAGGAGGGGGAGGAGGAGGAGGACAAGGATGAGGAGGAGGCGGAGGGGTTGGAGGAGCAGGAGGAGGAGGAGTAGACGGCCTAACCGCATACGCCACCACAACCCCCAGCCAGGCTACGACTACGGTGACCACGCGTCTGAAGATGGTGGAATCCAGAGTACGATCATACGGCATGCGACTCAACGCCAAAGAGACTAATATCATGCTCCTACTGTTCGGCACAGGCTCGCGGACCTCCAAGGAGCACATGGCGAAGGAAGGCATCACCAGGCATCACCAGCATACGCAGCGCCGGCTCCGACAAGACCGTGGATCTTGTCGACTTGCAGACGGCCCGCACCATCGCCATCACCGCCGCAGCCATGATGAGCCTCGAGGGACCAACACGGCAATGGTGAGCATCGCAAACATATTTTTGAAGAGGAGAAATGACCCGACAGACAGGTCTTCTACAACCCCCCTGGTCATCGTCTGGGGCAACCTTACCGACGCTGACAATAACGCGATTGTCGTGGAGTGCGTGAAAGGATATAGGCAAGCTGCTGGGCACCGCGCCGCCAGCGACAAGGCAAACAGGGTATCCAGCTTGCAGGTGCTAGGCGAGGCCAACGGGCTACCCCACGACGTTGCCAGACGTGCGAGGAGGCTGCATTACCTACGACGCCTACTCTTGCACGGGCTTGCGGTGCTGTTGAGGCTCCTGGACGAAGACCATCACCACGAGGATGGTCCAAAACATGCAATGGTTGTACGGCTACCTCGGCCAAGACGAGCGACCAACATCAACGGCTGACCCTCTGGAAGTGATGCGAGCTGTGCGTGACGAGCGAGACAATTTCAAAGCAACGATCAAAACAGTGACGGCACGGTAGCTGCGACGGCAGAGAGGCAAAGCGCACCAGGAACGATGTTACCGAGAACTCGAACCGTACCGGAACACCACCGAGAGGCCACCAATTCCAAGCATGCCACCGCCGCGCACCCAAGCCCCACCTGATGTGTTACCAGTGTGGGGCGATATTTCTTTGCCAAGAAGAGCGCCTGTTACTCCCAGTTCGGCAGGCGGCACAAGAGCGCGGCGCATCCTGCGAGATGGGCACAGGGAGCGTTGTGCATGACATGCAGATACCAGTGCCGCACCCACGCGAGGCTGGTCCAGCACCTCCAGGCGACTCAATCATGCGTTGTGCCATGGATGACAGCCGTGCCAGCGCTCAACGGCGACGAGACCGAGGATAACCGCGAGGCCATGCGTGTGACACATGAAACAATCAGGGCCAGCAGACCGCTCGCGACGCACCGATACTGAGCTACAATATGGACGTACCAGCGAAATGCAAACACAACAGGCACGCGGCTCACTGGTGGAGCTACCAGCAATCGACCCCAGCACGCCCAACACGACAATGCCCAACCCGACAATGCCACGACCTGCTGGAGGCCCCACACGCTTCGTTGTCTACCTTTATAGCGGCCACCGACGGGAAGGATACCCCCCGTAATGGTTGGGGCCCTTCCAGCCGCCGCTCGTCACGCAGACCTGCGCGCGATTTATTGATGTCGCCGACCACGTCACGGCTGGCGCCTTGACCGACTGGAGCGCAGTCGCCTCTTGGTTCAACCAGATGCGCGACGGGGATGCAGCAGCTATAGTGGCATGGCCACTGTGTCAGACATGGAGTGCAGCTCGAAGGCGAGACCCTCCAGACGTGCAGCAACAGCCGCGACCTCTTCGCATCGGGGAGCAACCGCGGGACCCCCAACTACCTTGCGAAACGCGAGGGTGAGCTAGGGGGCCGAGCCAGCTGCCAACGTACAACAGTCCCCATGCTGTGCGCAGCCAACGCTGCGGGTTCCCCATCAGTGGCGGAGCACCCCGAGAGAGTTCGCGACAGGAGGCAGGTGCCCAGGAGCTGGCCCCCGCCCGAAATGCAGCGCCGACCTCTACAGCCCCGCGGTGCAAACTACCTCGTCCGACCACTGTGTGATGGCGCAGGTGTCGCGGAGACCGACGGCGCTTTTTGCTGTTGGCCCATCCAGGACTATCAGCGCGAATCCCTTCGAAACCCAACCGATGTAGATGCAGCCGTGGACGTGGCGCTCGCCGGCGTCTGGGGGCGGGGCGAGAACGGAACGTGGCGAAGCGCAGCTGCCGATGCGCGCCCCGCAAGGCTCAGCGAGAAACTGGCGGCAGCATTGCCCGAAGCAATGCGCGCGCAATGGGGTGAATGGGGGCGCCCCCGAGCAGTGGGAGGTCGAGGGCAGCTGCGTCGAGCTCTACGCCCCCTGGGACTCCCATGGGGGCACCGACTTCGTGACGCATCGGCGACTACTGCTCGGTGAGCCACAGTGACTGTTGAACTGGATCAGGAGTAACTCGTGGCCCGCGCCAGTCGGGGCATGTCCCCTGGCAGGCGAAACCTCGACAGCCGTTTGAGTGCGTCTACCAGGGGTTCTCGCGCGCTGGACCTGCTGGGCCACTGCTTGTTCAACAGACATTGGCGCCGACTGGAGGCGAAGTGGCGGGGGGCGGCAGGGTCGCGAACTACCAGTGGGAGAACGCGGACATGTGCGTCGACTTCAACGCCCCGCTGCACTGCGACATCCATTTCGGTCAAATATGGGGTGGCGGACAGGGAGTGACGGCAATATGTGCGGCCCGCTTCGCTCGGGGTATGTCACCGTGACAGGCGCTGCCTCAATTCCCGCCTGAGCAACGTCTACCAAGGGGTTCTCGTGCGCCTGGCCTGAGGGGTGGCTGCCCCTCCGGCTGACCATGGCGCCGATTGGAGGCGACTTGATTGAGGAACATCCTCGAATCACAGCAACCCCTCTGTTGCCAGCGACCTATCTGGCTCGAGGGTTCGGCCGCTGACCCTGCAGCTGCCCTGTGCTTGCGCTGCCCAATTCGACCGGTTCGACCGAGGCATGTGGCCGCTTGTGGACCGACAGTGGGGTAGTTCACTAGCAGACGACCTGGGCCCATGTGAAGCGACTATCCACGACAAAGCCGTTAAGGTGACCCCCCATCTAGTGTTCCCCGAGCGCGCGGGGATGTGGATCGCCGAGGGCGCCGTGGACAACGCCGCCCAGCGCAGAGCGGGTATTCAAATTCGAGCAGCGCGGCCAGCCAGAAGTCGCGCCGAGCGCGGCGCCCGAGTTCCAGTGGCAGGGCCAGCCCAGAGTTCCATGCGGGCACCGTATCAGAGAGGGAGTTGAGTTACTTGACCACATTCCTCCCGCAGATAAGCGACTAGACCTTCGCTTGGCCAGGTCGGCGGCGCGAGCGCCCGGCAGATCCCGGCGCGGCGTCGAGTCATCCGCCGTCTGCCGGGGAGTGCGCATTCGCGGCGCTTGGAGTCGAACCAGAATTAGCGCCGACCATCGCGGAAGGAGGTTGGATGAACGCGCTCTACCACGACCGCTGCGCAGTTGCGTATCTGGGCCAGACCAACGGCAGACGGGAGAGGGGGGCCGCCGGGAGAGCCGCCGACGGCATCCAGAGCTTCTCCGACGTGAACCGCACTGAACCCGACGTCCCGGACACGGCGGGCCACTGGTCAGCGATGCCGCGACGCGTGCCCCGCTGCCGCGCCACTCTGGACCATGACGCATGAGGGCGGATCCTTGCGCGCCGCGGAGAGGATGGCTCCTGTCGCCGCCCTGCCGTGGGCGCGCGCCAAGGAGCTGGCCGGGAACGACCTCGCCTGGCTCCTCCCACCGCAGACGGGGCCCGACGGTGCCGATATGATCAACCTCGAGCATCTCCACAGGATCCCCGCTGTCCAAGTATACAAACGTGCAGACCTACAAGAAGCAGAACGGAAGGTATCCCATTCGAAGTCCCACCAGCGCGCCTCCTATCTGCTGCATGTGGCAAACGAGAACAGCAGTTTACACGAGCCGAGCGAAGAGCTGCCGCCTCTCCTCTGCCCCGCGGAAGCGCTGGCCAGCAAAGGGGGAAGGGCAATGCGGCCTTGCAGCGACAATCTCATCTTCGCGCAGAAGAATTTAGATTTCACGCCGCGGACCCGGGCGGGGCTGCGCGCGCCCGACGGGGGGCCCCACGGGGGGCCCGTATCATTGGTCGATGCCAACGACGAGGAGCCCCACAACCTGTAGCGCTACCAGGTTGAATACAGGGACCCCACTAACCGCGCCAACGAGATTGAGCTGCGACGTGAATGTCAAGTGGGGCCACCGTTCAACGGCAACCCGCAGTGGCGACATTGCCGGCGCGAACCGACGCGCACTGGCAGACGCCGCATTCTCAGTAGGGACTGGGGCGCAGCGTGCCATCTCCGGCGTGCTGCCCTGCCCCAATGTCAGGCCATCGCAGTGACCGGGCCGCAGCCTCCAGGTCCTGCCAACTGGGAGGGGCCGAATGGCGCTTCCGTCTTCGGCTGCATGAGAATTTCACTGGGGGATATCCGCAACCTCGTGTCTGGCATCGATGTTCACTCACTTAGTGGGCGCTAGCGAAGGACATCGCTCCCCGCGCGCCCTGCGCGCAGCTCGCGCGAATAGCGGTCGCGGCCGCCGCGGACTACGCCCGCGAAGCCCAGGCTTGCGATCGGGCGCCTGACAGTAAACCCGACCCCGAACCCACAGCTCGAAGGAGGCCTTCCACCACCCGACTGCCCGCCGCCGCCGTCCTACCCGCTGGCTTGCCGCAGATGGGCCCAGCATGCGCTGGCGCGGGCACCGAGGCGGCTGGGCTAGACCTCCCGCCCAGCATGCCGCTCGACCATCGACGCCAACTGCCGGCGCCCAATCCGCGGGTCGTCTACGGATTGAGAAACCGACAAACTGGAACTCCGAGCGCAAGAACGCCCTTGACATCGTCAAGAGCGACGTGTAACCCTTGGGCAAAGACCAGATGTACGCCCACATCGAGGCGGGCGACCAACGTGGGAGCAGCATCCGCCGCATCACTGAGCGCCACTCCAACGCCGTTCTCAGCTCCGAGGGGATAACGTCGATCATCTGGGAGATCCAGACAGCGGAGCCACTGGCGGCCGCGAACCGCCGTCCTCGCGATCAGCGCGCCGTGTCTTCGGCGAGTGGCTCCGCGCCCAACAGCAACCGCTTTGCCCGCGACCGCGACGGGGCGCCGCGGCAACCCCAGAACCTCGACCAAGCAACGACGGCAACTACAGCGTCATCGTCGACGGCAGCCGCCGACGGGTCGCTAACCGACGGCGTCGATCGCGGCGCCGAGGCTGCGCAGGAGGCCGGGCTTCGCTGCAAAGCGCCGCCGACAAAGGCCGTGCCTGCCAGGGCGCTGCCCCCGCACGATGCCACCGCGCCCCAGCTGACGACGGCCGAGGTCGAGGTGCGCGGGATGACAGACGACAGGGGCCTCGGGCAAGAGGGCGCCAGGCCCAGCCCGAACGCCTTGCCATGCCAGGAGGCAGAGACGTCGCCACCCTCATGCGACGGGACTGGTGCACAGAGCAGCAATTGCACCCCCCCTGCGCAGGTGCCCTACAAGCCACCGCCTGCTAGGGCCATCGCCGAGGCATTGACCTGACCGCGCGTGGATGCCGTCTACGAGCAGGCCACTCCGCCCACCGAAGAGCCACGCATCGGCATGATATTAGGATCATCTGGGGCAGACCTTCAGCGTGGCGCCGTCGCGCGCCTGGCCAGCGATATCAGCGGCTTCCGCTGCGAGAGCGGCCCTCATTTGCGAGATGCACGTCCGCGAGGCGATCTCGGAAGCTATCGCAGTCGTCGGCGCCGGCCACGACTGGGGCGCAGACCCCGGCCGCGTCCTGAGCTGCGAGTGCGACGCCCTGATGATGTGCGGCGCCGCCTCCCTCGGCTATCTCTGAGCAGCGAGGCGCTCCCGCCAGCCCGCCCGTTCACGATGGCCAGCCGGCAGATCGTTCTGTCTCACTTCATCAACCGCCAGCTCGCCGCTATCGTCGCTTGCCCGATTGCCGACGACCGCAGGGACCTGCCGACGCCGCATATAGTCGCCAAGGAGAGATTCTACGCCCCCGTGCTCATCAAGCTGGGAATTGATTTCGACCCCATGTCAGACGCAGCGCCGAAGGCTCGTGGCGGGGCCGACATGGGTGGGCCACCAGATGAGGGGGGCGTCGTAGGCAACCGCCGCGCGCCAGGATTTCCGAACGCCGTTGGCATTGAATGCGAGCGCCACAATGCCCGCGAGGTCTGGGCCAGCGCCGACATGGCCCCTCCCACTGGGCCGAGACTTTCTCCCTATCACTGGCGCCCTCAGCAGGGATTTGCTCCTCTCTCTCGACGCGGGAGACACCGGCCAGCGAATCCGACGCCTGATCGACGAGAAGCGCGCTTGGCTGGCGACCGCTGCCGACGCCACCCCGCAGAAACCAGCCCCAATTCGCATCAGGATCACGAGCGGCAGCACCCGGACTACTGCCAACGACGACCGCGACACGAGGCCCCCACCGCTCATGGCCGACATGAAGGCGATGCGCGACGACAATCAGGACGAGGCGTGCTTCGGGTACGACAACCTGGACTACTCTGCGAAGAAGGGCATTGACGCCGCTGAGACCATTCACGCCGGTCCAAGCCCGACGCCATCAACAGCTGGCGTGCAGCGACGCCGCCAGCCAAGCGGAAGCGGCGTCACCATGGACGCCGTGGCCGCCTTTCGCGCAGGTCTACCAGCCCGCGTAGCCGACCGCTTCTGGTGAATCAGGGGCCCCCCTGGTTGCCTACAGCCGCGCGGGGCTCGTGCCTCGAGGTGGGGTCGGTCGAACGGCGGCCCATCGGCGCGTCGCCCGCCGCCTCCTGGTGTGACTAGTTTGGCTCCAGCAGACCGACAGCATACTCCACTGGCGACCATCTGCTTTTTCCGATGCCCCTTCCTCGGCGCTGCCCTCTAAACGGCCGAACTCACTGGGCAGCCAGCAGCGGCGACAGATGATTCGCACTGGCCACCCGTCCTCTGCGACGTCTGCCTCATTTTGTCTCTGGCGGCGGCGCGCCCCCGCAGCTTCGAGCATTCTTGCGGCGGCCGCGCGTGCGCGTCGCTCGTGGCGTGTGCACCTGCAGCAGGCTGTGCTATGCAGCGGGTCCACCGTCAGACAGGGCCCCGGAACCCGCCGTGGCTATCTCGCCCGCGCATGCTACCTGGCCGACGTGTTTTGCCCGTGGACGCACGCTATCCGCCGTGTACTTGTGGGTTTGCGGTGACGCAGGGCCCCTGGCGCCCGCCGCGACATTCTTGCCAGCGTTGGTCAGAATCACCGCCAACCCATGGAGTCCTCTCACGCGCCTCCTCGGTGCCACCTTGTCCCGCCGTCGTGGGGCGTCGGGGGCGCGACGACGCGGGGGGCCTGTCGTCAGTTAGGCCGCTGGGGGCTCTCGCCCCGCCCCCCACTTCCCGCTGGCTGCCCGCTTCCATGCGTGATGTGCTGCCCTCGCCCCGCCCATCTAACTTGCGCCTTCGCCGCTCTTATGGGGCGGGGTGGATGCGGCTACTGGGTGGGTGGGTGGGGGAGCTCGCCGCTGGCCGCCGCGGCGAAGGGCCCTGGTGACCGCGGCCCGCAGCGTGCAAGTCAGCTCCTTCGCATGTGCCGACCGCCGCAGCGGCTATTTCAATTCGCGTCAGGCAGCATGGATGCCAGCCATTGCGCCTTCGCAGTCAACGGCGCCAACAAGTGCGCAGATTCCGTTGGCCACCTTGGCTGAAGGATAGCCGCGGCCCGCGGCGCCGAGAACCAGCCACATGGCCTCCTGTCTCACCTTTCGCACTTGCCACCCTCGCGCCCTCTTGCTTGCCTCGCGTCTTTCGTGCCGCGTTTTCGCGTGGAAGGGGGCGGGTCCCTATGAGGCGGGTTTCTCTTGGGAAAGCCACCGTCACGGAAGGCGTAAACCTCCCCTGCGCTCGGTGGGCTCCCCCCGGGTTGCCCCCAGTCTTACTTTTTGGTGACCCTGCGCAAAATTTACGGGGGAGGGTCCCCGTCGTCGGACTGGGGGGCGCCTGTGGGGATCTCTATGGGCAGAGGGCAGGGGGAGAGGCCTCTGCGCCTTCCACCTTGGCGAGCGTGGGCACCCGTCGCACAGCTGCCTCAAGGAGGCATCTTGCCGTAGTGGCGTTGGCCAGGGCGGCAGCAACCACAGCAGCTGCGGCCTCACAACTCGCGCGCGCAGCGCCACAGCTTCAACCTCATGCTTCGCCTTTTTTGCCATTGCTCGTCGCATTGCTATTTTTTTCTCTCTTCCTCTTTCCCTTCTTCATCTTCCCTCACCATTGCCTCTTCCTGTCTGTATTCGTCATCTTCTTTACTTCTTACCAGCTGGCGACCCTTGGAGTGGCCGTTCCAGCAGTCGCCAGGCTCCTAGTTTGATCACCCCCCAGGGCCGAACGGCCCTGGGGGGGTGGGGGATGGTCGCGTCCGGCGGACTCTCAGACCATCAGTGCCTCAATGCCCGAGGAGGAGGAGGAGGAGGATGAGGAGGAGGAGGAGGAGGAGGAGGAGGAGGAGGAGGAGGAGGACGAGCGAGGACGAGCGAGGACGAGCGAGGATGAGGGGGAGAAGGAGGGGGAGGAGGAGCAGCAGCAGGAGGAGGAGGCGGAAGAGGAGGAGGAGGATGAGAAACAGAAGAAGGGAGGAGAGGAGGAGAAGGAGGAGGAGGAGGAAGAGCAGGCAGAGGAGGAGGAGGAGGAGGAGGAGGAAAAGGAGGACGATGATCATGATGATGATGATGATGATGATGATGATGATGATGATGATGATGAGGATGATGATGAGGATGATGATGAGGATTATGCTGCTGCTGCTGATGATGATGGTGATGATGCTGATGTTGTTGATGGTGATGGATATGATGATGCTGATGAGGATGATGCTGCTGATGATGATGGTGATGGTGATGATGCTGATAGTCATGATGATTATGGTGATGCTGATGACGGTGGTGACGATGATGATGGCGATGATGATGATGCTGTTGATGCTGATTATGGTGATGCTGATGACGATGATTATGTCGATGCCTAAGATGATGATGATGATGATGATGATGATGATGATGATGATGATGGTGATGGTGGTGGTGTTGGTGGTGGTGGTGTGGTGGTTGTGGTGATGATTATGGTGATGATGATGATGCTGCTGCTGATGATGATGTTAATGATGATAATGATGCTAATGATGGTGATGATATGATGATGGTGGTGATGATGATGATGATTATGATGGCGCTGATGCTGATGATGATGATGTTGATGATGACGACGATGATCATGATGATGACGATGATGATGATACTGATGATGATGACGATGAGGATGATGATGATGATGATGGTGATGATGGTGATGAGGTTGATGTTGATGATGCTGATGATGATGGAATCCTGATACTGCTACTGATGCTGCTGCTGCTGCTACTGATTATGATGATGCTGACGATTGTGGTGGTGGTGATGATAATGCTGCTGATGATGATTGATGATGATGCTGCCGATGATGTTGATGATGCTGAGGCTGATGCTGCTGATGATGATGATGCTGAAGCTGATGATGATGACGATATTGTTTTTGATGATGCTGATGCTGATGATTATGTTGATGATGATGAAGCTGATGTTGTTGATGATGATGATGATGATGACGACCATGGCGATTATGCTGCTGATGATGATGATAATGGTGCTGATGCTGATGTTGATGCTGCTGCTGATGATGATGATGATGCTGATGATGCTGCTGCTGCTGATGATGATGATGATGATGGTGATGATGATGATGATGATGATGATGATGATGATGATGATGATGCGGCTGCTGCTGCTGCTGCTGCTGATGATGATGATGATGATGATGCTGCGGCTGCTGCTGATGATTATGATGACGATGCTGATGATTGTGATGCTGCTGCCGATGATGCTGATGCTGATGATGATGCTGCTGCTGATGCTGATGATGACGATGCTGACGGTGATGATGCTTACGATGAGCATGCTGTTGATGCTGCTGCTGATAATGATGACGATGATGATGATGCTGATGATGATGCTTTGATGATGCTTATGCTGCTGATGATGATGCTGCTGCTGATGATGATGCTGATGCTGCTGATACGGATGATGCTGAGGTTGTTCTTGTTGGTGGGTGTGATGATTCTGGTGATGGTGATGATGATGATTACGATGTTGATGAGGATGAAGCTGAAGATGATGATGATGCTGATGATGACGATGATGATGATCATCATGCTGATGACGACGATGATGAAGATGATGCTGCTGATGCTGATAAGGATGCTGATTATGTTGATGATGATGACGATGCTGATGCTGATGATGATGTTGCTGCTGATGATGATTCTGATTATGATGATGATGAGGAGGGTGGTCATGATGCTCATGATGATAATGCTGCTCATGATGCTGATGATGACGAGGATGCTGCTGCTGATGATGATGCTGATGATGCTGATGATGATGATGATGATGATGATGATGATGATGATGCTGATGATGCTGATTATGATGATTATTCTGATGCCGATGTTACTGCTGAGGTTGATGTTGATGATGCTCATGGTGGTGGTGGTGGCGATAATGATGATGCTGATGATTATGATTATGAGGCTGACGATGATGATGATGCTGATGATGATGATGATGATGATGATGATGATGATGATGATGATGATGATGCTGATGATGATGATGATGATGATGATGCTGATGATGATGATGTTGATGCTGATGCTGATGATGAGGAGGAGGAGGAGAAGGAGGAGGAGGAAGAGGAAGATAAGGGTGAGGATGAGGAGGAGAAGGAGGAGGAGGAGGAGGAGGAGGAGGAGTCGGAGGAGGTAGAGGAAGATTCGGAGGAGGAGGAGGAGGAGGAGGAGGAGAAGGAGGAAGAGGAGGAGGCGGAGGAGGAGCAGGAGGAACATGAGGAGGAGGAGGAGGAGGATGAGGAGGAAAAGGAGGATGATGAGGAGGGAGAGAGGAGAGGAGGTGGATGAGGAGGTGGAGGAGGAGGTGGAGGAGGAGGAAGAAGAAGAAGAATAGTATTAGGAGGATGAGGAGGATGAGGAGGAGGTGGAAGAGGAGGAGGAGGAGGAGGAGGAGGAGCAGTAGGTGCAGGAGGAGGAGGAGGATGAGGAGGAAAAGGAGGAGGAGGCGGAGGAAGGGGAGGAGGAGGAGGGGGAAGAGGAGGAGGAGAAGGCGGAGGGGGAGGAAGACACGGAAGAGGAGGATGAGGAGGAGGAGGAGGAGGCAGAGGAGGAGGAGGAGGAGGAGGATGAGGAGGAGGAGGAATGGGACGAGGAGGAGTAACAGGAGGATGAGGAGGAGGAGGAGGGAGAAGCGGAGGAGGAGGCTGAGGAGGATGAGGAGGTGGATGAGGAGGAGGAGGAGGAGGAACACTATCATGTAGAAGTGGATTTGTAGCAATACTAACAGTGATAATATACATACGTCGAATAATAATATTCGTACTACTAAGAGTAATGCGGGTAATATGAGTGACCATAACAGTATGGCTAATACTAAGAGTTGTAATGCTACGAATAAGGCTAAGAAGAAGGAGCCACATTATTAATAAGAATAACAACAACCACATACTAGCACTACTAATTTTCTCACACGCAATGATACGAACGCTATCAATCGTAATTATATCAATCAGACGAATAATACTAACGTGGGAACTAATACTATTACTGATCATAGCATTTTATATTACACATGTTATTGTAATGTGTACACACATCGTTATACTTACTATGCGTCAGAACCATACTACTACTACTAAGACTAAGCTGACGAGTACGCCACATACCAATACTAAAACTAAGACTGCCATGAATACTGCTATAGGTACTACAAGTAGTCGTAATCATGCTATTCAGACTCCTAGTCGTACTACTAATAAGGCTAATACTACTGTGACTAACAATGCGAATGGTATGGCTAATACTTAGCATAGTACTGGTAATAGTGCTGGTACACCTACCACTATTAAGAATAATAGTCATGAGGAGGAGGACAAGAGGAGGAGAGGAATAGGAGGAATAGGACGAGGAGGAGGAACAGGAGGAGGAGGAGAAAAAGGAGGCGGAGGAGGAGGAATGGAAGGAGGGGCAGGAGGAGGAGGAGGAGGAGGAGGAGGAGGAGGAGGAAGAAATTGAGGAGGAAAAAGAGGGGGAGGAGGCGGAGGAGAAGGAGGAGGAGAATGAGGAGGAGGAGGACGAACAATAATAATAATACTCAGAATAATATTTCATAATAGTATTAGTATTACGATGAGAATAAGAATAATAATAATTATCCAATGAAGAATAAGAATAAGAAAAAAAGAATAACACGAATACTAAGAACAGGAAGAGGACACTATTTCTATTAATGATAACTCTTATACGGGATTCAGACTAATGAATGAGTAGGAAACATTGAAACTAAGCATATTCGGAAGCTTGAAATTAATAATATTCATTTTGATATAATGAATCATGTGTAAAGAGGAATAATTGAAACTAAGAGTATCAGGCAACTAGAATAGTGATACAGCTAACAAGAACATTAATAATATTAATCATATTCGTATGACTAAGACTATTAGTAATGATACTTTTAATGATAATACTAAGAGCAGTAATACTAATAATAATGAGAATACGAATCTTGAGCCAACAAGGTCGAGGACCTCGTCGGTCTTCGCCGGGCAATAGGCCTAAGATAGGCAGCCACTTTCGCCAGTGGCAGCGGCCCCGCCTTCGCTCCCCTCGAAGGCCTAAGCGAGATGGTGGCCGTGGGCGTCGGCGCGCTCGTGGAGAGCGAGACGAGGTTCCTCGGCGCACTCCCCAAGACAACCGAGGCGCTCACCGCGGCGAAGGCGTCATTCTGCAAGTCGGTCGTCGCCGGGGACGACGAGGACGACATGCCCTCCCTCTTCGACTCCACCCGCGGCGCTCGCGACGATCCGAATCTCGACTTCGCGCCCTCGATCCCTCAGACCTTCGAGCTGGATAGCAGTTCTGCTGTCGCTGGCACCACCAGGTGCTTCGATTCAGGCGTCGTCGACCGCACCGTGCCTTCCCCGATCGTCTTCATCGACCACGCCATGAGCGTCGCCTATAAGCACGGCTCTTCTCTGAGGCCTACGAGCTCCTCAAGGCCCGTACCGCTCTCGTCAACGCCATCAACGTGACCCTCGCGTACGACGGAGGGGGCGCGGACGTTGTTGTTGCCAAGAACGCCCTAAGCACGGACGCCGACGTCGCCTCTGTCGAAGGCGTCGTCCCGGGCGACGGCAGGAGCTTGTCCGGACGCGGACCTGCGGTCCTTGCCGCCATCATGGGTGAGTCCGACTTTGGCGTCGCCTGGCAGAAGGCTCACGGCAAGGGCATAGACGCTGCAGCTGCCGAGGCGGCCTTCAGGGCCTCCCTCCCCGCGAAGGCCACCTCCATCGCCAACGCGACCATGACGTTCTTTCACACCTCCGACGAGATCCTCGCTGGCATGTCCGGCAAGACCGACGCTGCAGTCGCGAAGAGGGTCGCCGCCAAGGTCTGCATCCGAGACTCCATGGTGAGGAAGCTTCTCGGCCTGGGCGACAAGGAGACGGAGGATCGCACCCTCTCTGCCCTCAACCTATACGAGGACGCTCCCCTGAGCGGCGGTGCGTCGGGTGTCGCGTCCGCCGCCCGCGAGCTCCTCAAGGTGCAGTGCCCGAAGAAGGTTGTCACGGTGGCTGATATGGCTGAGGGCATCGGCAACGTGGACCCCGGTGCCGTCGTCGCGGCTTTGAGGAGCGCGGTCGGCGGCGGTGACTCCGTCTCCAAGCTCGCCGCTCACATGCCCATGCAGGCCATCTACGACATGAAGGACGGAGGCCATGCATTCGACGCTGCGGATCTCGACTTTATTACGGTGATCGCGATGGGTGAGTCGAGCATCATCATCGGCTACGACGAGGTCGTCAAGATTCTCGCGGCCAAGGTCGGAGACCACATGGCTACTGTGACCCTCATGCATGACGCGATCGGCACCGTCGACGGACATCGCGACGCTCGCGCTTCGAAGGCCTATGCCTGGTTGATCCAGGACCCCCTCTCTGTCAGCTTAATCGACTGCGAGAAGACCATGTTGACCAACTTCACCAACGCCTCTTTGTTCCCGACTCTCGAGGCTGAGACAGCTGACTACATGGTCTCACACGCGATCTTCTTCGGCCAGCTCGCTACACTGGCCGGGCTCCTTAGACGCGACGGGGAAATCGTGGTCGGCGCCGCTGTGCGCCGCGAAGTCAGCAAGGACCTCAAGGCCTTCGTCAAGCATTGCGAGTCTGCCAAGGCTCACGGCATGGCTCCCTACTCGAGGCTCTGGGGAAGTTTGCGCGACATCCTCGGCGAGAGGTTCCCGGTCCACGTTATTAGCAGGCTCCCCGCCAAGTTCTTCGACGCGCACAGTGGGGAGGAGACCGGCGCGGGCTTGCTCAAGGTCTGGACGTCTATCTACTACAACTCTAAGTATCGGAGCATCCCGACTTTGTTCGTTCTGTTCGTCGCTCTTTGGGGCGAGTGCGGGAGGGCCGTTTGGGCGGCCCTTATCGCCGCCCAGCCTCCCGCGACGGCGAAAGTTTGCTCCGCGGCCTCGATCGGTGCGTCTATCGCGGAGTCTAATTACAACGGCGTCGCCTCAGCCTTTGAGCAGGCTGGCATGGCGGCCCCTGACTTCCTTGAGCTGAATGCCGCGATCGGTCAGGCTCGCATGATGCGCGTCGACTTCTCGAAGCTCGCTCGGCACTTCGGCCTCGCGTCCATTGATTACGAGCCCACTCCTGCGGCCTTGTGCGCGGCGGGGGTCGCGGAAGTCGTGCGCTACGTGTTCGAGACCACAATCTACCAGGACTTTCGGCGCGCACAGGCGTCGAAGGCCGCCCTCGCTGCCCTCGGCGGGGGCGCGCAAAACGCGGAGGTCCATCTTCGCGCCTGGCTCCAGGATCACTTGAAGGCCGGGGCGAAGGCCGGGGTCGAGATCTACAAGCAGAAGCTTGCCCTCGCCCGCGAGAGTGAGTCCATGAGCATCGAGAGGGAGGAGTGGGAGCTCGTCGAGGGCCTCGAGAAGTCCAAGGCCGCCGCGCGCAGCAGCACGGGAGCCGGCCGCTGAGCTCCGGCTTGCGCGGGCAGGTGGAGGGGGAGGTTGCAGGTCGAGCTTGGCGACGCCCATCCGAACTACAGCGACTCCGTCAGTGGTTTTCTTCGAGGCATCAGGCTCAATCGAGGGGCCCTCGCCTCCCGCCACCAGCGCTGTGCATAGATCTTCCGCTCCGAGTTTTGCTCGTTTTTTGAACCAGAGTTTGAACTAACGTGAACTAGTCAGAAAAAAATAATGAGAAGACGAATGCTCATACTACTATTCGTGCTAGTAGTAAGCAGCATAAGAATAATGATAATAATGGTACGAACAACGAATAATAATAACCATACTGAAAATAGTAAGATTAATGAGAATAATACTACTCATAGTAATGATAATGCTATTATTATTGTCAATCATAATCATAATAAGACGAATCATATGACAACGAATCATAATAGTACCAAGAATATAACAAGACGAACCATGATACTAATATTAAGGAAAAGACTGAGAACAATATAAATAACAATAATAATGGTAATACTACCAAAAATAAACATATGGAGAAGAAGAGGAGGAGGATGATGATGATGATGATGATGATGAGGAGGAGGAGGAGGAGGAGGAGGAGGAGGAGAAGGATAAGTAGTAGTAGGAGGAGGAGGAGGAGGAGGAGGAGGAGGAGGAGAGGGAGGCGCCGGGACTGGGGGCAGGGAGGCGGGAGGAGAAGCAGGAAGGAGGCGAGCAGCAACGGCATGGGGCATCGGCGGGAGAACGGTCGCCGGCGGGTGGCTGCGGCCAGGCGACTCCCACGACCTGGTCTCCCACCACCAGGATCACGATACCGCGCGGCCTTTGGCTCCTCCATCTCCTCCTTCTCATGGGTCCTCCTCCTCCTCCTCCTCCTCTTCCTCCTCCTCCTCCTTTTCCTCCTCCTCCTCCTCCCTCTCTCCCTCACGATACCGCGCTCCTCTCAGTGATCTTCGGGAGTCGTGTCAGCCCAACCCTGGCGCGCTGGGCCGGCCCCAGATCTCTGACGATATATTCGCAGATTTTCGGGAGTTCTCTCTGTTTGCGTGAGGTTTTCTCGCCTCGGGATGCTCTCCAGCAGCTGCGCCTCGCCGACAGCGTCGCGGGGGTGCTGGGATCTTCCCGAACTGTCGCCGGGGGCTTGGGTTGTGGCCTGGAAACTAGATCTCTGACACATATGACAAACAGGTCTGGGGCGAAAAACACGTCCCGGAGGAAGAGGTCCGGGACCTCTTAGGCCACGGTTTTGTAAAAATCGCCTCGTCGAATGTCCTGGTGTCCGTCGGCTGCGCGCGCCAGAGGGCGGCGCGAGGGGGGCAGCTTTCTAAGAAGTCGGGGGGGCTTTTTAGGCGGCAGGGTGCTGCCTACAGTCCAGCCACAGGCTTTGAGAGGGCTTCTGAGAACAGCGAAGCGCGGGAAAAAGAAAAGGAAACAGAGGACAGAGGAAGGATGGGAAAGAGGGGAGATAGGCGCGCGTGAGGGCGACCATAAACGAACGACGACGACGCCCGCCCGCGCCGCGCCCAGCTCAAACCCAGCCTCGCCGCGGCCTGCCCCCGTCGCACCACATCCTCATGCGCACCGCCAGTAGTGTGTGTTTACCCCGTTCAGTCCACCCAAATGCGTGTTGGAGTCGGGCGCGCCCCGCCGGTTTACAGACGCGCTTGCGTCCGCCAGCGTTGCAAACAAGCAAGTTACCCCGTTCAGTTCCACCCTGATGCGTGTTGGAGTCGGGCACGCCCCGCCGGTTGACAGACGCGCTTGCGTCCGCCAGCGTTGCAAGCAAGCAAGTTGCCCCGTTCAGTTCCACCGATAGCACGCAGCCTCTGTCGGCTCCTCCTTGCGCCGCCTGGTGTTGTTTTGAATAGTTTCGGTGGGCGAGAGCACGTTGGCGCTGGCGCGCGCTCGGAGGGTCCACGATCCCCCCCTCTCGTCGTCACCCTCCTCTTCGCCCTCCTGCCGCGCAGGGGAGGGAGGGGTCCTGGGGGAAGGGTCCCTGGAATTTTCGGTGTCGTGCATTTTCCCAAGTTCAGGGGGCCCCTTGCGACCTCTTCAAAAGGCCCGCTGGGGCCGTGGGAAAGTGGCGCAGGACGAAGAGCCAGTTCCGGGGTGAGGCCCCAGGTACCAGGGCCCGCTGCTGGAATCACGCGCTTCTTCTGGGGGCGTTCGGGAAGGGGGTGACGACTGTGTGTGTGTGTGTGTGTGTGTGTGTGTGTGTGGTGTGTGTGTGTGTACGTGCGTGCGCGCGTGCGCGCGTGCGTGCGTGCGTGCGTGCGTGCGTGCGTGTGTGTGTGTGTGTGTGTGTGTGTGTGTGTGTGTGTGGGTGTGTGTTTGTGTGTGTGTGTTTGTGTGTTTGTGTGTGTGTGTGTGTGTGTGTGTGTGTGTACGTGTGTGTTTGTGTACCACCCATTCTCTGCAATCGCGGTCGGGGTCACTACGCCGCCAATTCTCTGCCTTTTTCAGTGCATTTTTTTCCATTTCGCCACCCTTTCTGCATAACAGATGTGGACGCGTCCTTCACTGCGCGTTCCGACTAAGTTCGGTCGCAATTCATACCTTCATCTGAGTGTGTGTGTGGGGGAATCAGATCGCATACGAATTAGGTTTTCTATCAATAGTGTTAAAACATGAAGAATAACAAGCATGTAATGTAATGGGTCGTTCCGGTGATCCGGTCGGTGATCAGTGGCCTGGCCGGTGATTTGGTGATCCGGCCAGCCGCTCCAGTGATCTGGCTGGTAACAGTGATCTGGCCAGCTGATCCGGTGATCTGGTGATCCTGTTATTCGGCCGGTTGATCCGGTGATTTGTGATCCAGTGATTCTTTGCTCCAGTGATCCAGCCGGCTGATCTTGAAATTTGGTGATTTTGTGATCCTGTTATCCGGCCGGCTGATTTTGATGATCCGTCTCAGGTGATCCGGCCTGCCGATCCCGTGGTTCGGTGATTCGGTGATCCAGTGATCCAGCCAGCTGATCCAGTGATCCGGCCAGCTGATCTGGTGATCCGGTGATCCAGTGATCCAGCCGGTTGATCCGGAGTGATCCGGTGATCCGGCTTTCCGGCTGGCTGATCCGGTGATCTGGTGATTTTGTGAGTTGGCCGGTGGATTGGGTGATCCGGATGATCCGGTGATCCGGCCAGCTGATCCAAGTGATCCAGTGGCTGGCCGGCTGATTTGGTGATCCAGTGGCCCCGCCAGCTGATCTGGTCATTTGGTGATTTGGTGATCCGGCCGGGTGATCCAGGCTATGGCTCTGGAGCCGCAGAAGCAGCGAAGCCCGAAATAGGCATGGACAGATTTGTTTTTGCCGTCTGAGCCCCAACGTGGCGCGATGGTTTCTGGAATGGAAATGGAGGTGGCACTTGTGATATGCAGATGCTGGGAATCAACACCCAGTACGACGACGACAATTGGGCCCGCATCGAGTATTGCGTGGACCTCCCTTGCCAGTCTTTCCAGCCCTCGGACAGCGGCGATGCAGACTCTCCTGTATGAATAGGGCTAAAGACCTAAAGACGCAGAATTGGCCCTACAATGTGAACGCCCCCTTTGGGGAGTAGTTCATATATGGTGCGGGGTCGTCCGGGGTGCAGCAATTCCAGCATCCAGCGTGGCTTTGCGCACGTGGGCCCCCGTCTTCAACGACTTCAGCTCCGACGCCTTCTCCTACGCCTTCGCGACGCCTTCTCCGACGCCTTCGCCGACACCCTCGCCGACGCCCTCGCCGACGCTTTGGCCGACGCCTTCGCCGACGTTTTCGCCGACGCATTCGCCGTCGCCTTTGCCGATTCCTTCGCCGACGCTTTCTCCGACGAGTCCTGGCCCTGTCTCCGCCATGGGCGAACCTGCAACATGTTCTTGGCCAGCGGTTCGACCTGATGCGTCCAGGTAAGCATGTTTTTGTACGCATCTCTCGTGGGTCGAACGATGGCAATGCAATGCTTCGCGTGCAGGCCGAAGCGCGCCAATTGGGAGGGTCTCCCATGGACATGTATTTCCAAGACGTGGACATCATAGCTATGGGGCAGAGGCAAAAAACGTTGGAGGATATCGTCATAGCGTAACTTAGTAGCCGAGGCTCCAGAAAGGGTTGAATTTGGCAAGGTCGGGATCAAAGTCGTTCATGGACGCGCGCGCAGTGGCACGACGTGAAGCACTTGAGGCTGGCAGGATTTGCCGTCGGAGGCTTTCGGTGGGAAGACGACCGCGCGCGCACATCGCACAGCGCCCAGCGTCCTGCCACAATAGAGTGGTTCTCAAGGCTGTGCCGAACAAGGAACTTGATAACTCACGTGCGCGAGCGTGCAAAGCGAGCTCTGGAGAAGCAGGGTAGCCCCCTTGCCTCTAAGTCCGCAGCGTGGAGAGGGGTGGGTGGGACCTTGCCAGAGAGACGCTGCAGCTCCAGCCACAGCTTCTACCTCGTCAGACGGCCCCACCTGCGGCCACCTTTTTTTGCATCATTGGGGCCAGTACAGCAGCTGAGTCGCGCGCGTGACGCTGCCCACGCGAAGCAGGAAGTGCTGCAGCGGCTCTGCCGTTCTCCGCCCCCCGAGCCAGGCTCTGAGCTCCTGGGTGCTTTTTCCCCGGCGCGCGAAGCCGCTCGGGTTCAGCTTGGACGGTCGAGGCGGCCACCGTCGCGTCTTGGGGATCGGCCGCGCCGTAGCTACAGTGGTCGGGGGCACATCTGGTTATGCTTGAGGAGCACGGGCTGGTCCACGAAGGCCAGATCAACGATGCCTCCAGCTGGGCGTTGCAGGCTGGAGGTTCTTAAGTTTCTGGCGGCAGAGACAGGTTCAGGTTCGCGGACGTCTGGCGGGGTGGTGATTTTGGCCCGTTCGTTCTTGGGAGTCTACGACGTGGAGGCCTGCCCGTGCATTTGTAGGGCCCGGTCTATTGGTTGTTGGGTGCAGATTCTTGGGGGCGAATCCATCCGATGCATCTAGGTGTATCTTCGGGGCTCTGAGGGCCTCGGTGGAGAAGCTCGATATTTTGGCATCTGTAGGAGCGACGGCGCATTGTCGCTCAGCCCCTCACATCGTCGGCGGTCGTTTCGACCTGGGTCCATCCGAGTTTGCGAATGCGACGTGGCGGGAAGCTTGCAAAACCATCTGCGTTGTGTACCCAGATGTTCTAGGCACGCGTCGTACTGCTGGTTCTGACAAGGCACGCCTGCTGGACTACGTTACTACGTGGTGGTCTCAGGCGGCCTTTCGAAGGGCGCGCAATCAAGTCGAGTGGTGTGTGGGAGTGATCTGAAGAGTCAAGAGTCGGTCCAACTTCACTTCTACCCTGCCCTCGCGGACCTCGAACTTCGCGCGTTTGCGAAGCCTCCCCCTGTTCCTGCCCAGGTTCCTGTGAGGCCTTGCCCAGCTCCTCCCTCCGTCTGGGGCACGGTTCTGGATCGCGATTCGTGCTGGATGACGCTGGCACGAGAAGGGCCCCCCCAGGAGTAAGATTCAAAGGAACATGCATTCGGCTTACAAGTTGTTGGCCAACAATGCAAGGGCGGAGTTGACAACTGGCAGCCAAATCGAGATCCCAATCTCAGATAACAGAGGTAGGTTGCCTAAGCTGATGTGGGGATCTGCGCTAGAGGTCAATCAACAAAGGAAATCAGGCCACCCTCCCCCTTCGCGCTGCGTCGGCTGGAGAGCGCGCCCCGAGTTTTTGCCAGCTTGGCGCAGGCCCTGAACGCGGGGGCTGGAGCTTCCAAAGATGGTTCCGTCAGGGCCTTGCTTGCTGACCTGCGTGCCGTGTTCGCAGATCCCCTGGCCTGCGTCGGCCGATATTTTTGGTTGGGGGTATCTTACGTGGTGCAGCGAGATCAAAGGGGTGCACCCAGGTTTCCAGGGGCGATCTGGTCTTCGGCGTTTCTGAGATCCTGGGGGGCTCAGGTGAGGGGTGCAGCATGGTTGACAAGGTTTCCAGGGTCCTAGGTCGGTACTCCATGAACGCCAAGGGGGGGGGGGGGGGGGGAGATTCGGTCTCTTTGCAACCAGAACAACCACTTTACAACCATATGGGTTACTTTACAACCAACATCGGATTGGAACGTATGGTTTTTCATCGAGAACGTCCACTTCGCAACCAGAACGGCCCACATTAGAACCAGAACGGACCACTTTACAACCATGACGGGCCACTTTACAACCAGAACCGACCACTTTGCAACCAGCTCTGAGTGGTCGTGCGTGTTTGGGCGTTCCACAACGCGCCCCAGAGCAAGTGGGCGCTCTGAAAAATGCTCCAGAGCAAGTGGGCGATCTCAAGAGTGCTCCAGGGCGCGCGCTCCAGGAGGAGGGGGAGGAGGGGGGCGACGACGCCGAGGCCGAACAGGTTGGGTCGGATCATCTTGGGGTTATCGGGTCGGGTCTGGAGGCCGCTTCCTGGGCCCGCGAGCGCCTCCACGAGAGCTTTGGCTACAGAGGCTCTTTCGGAGAGGTAGCCGCTGCCAGAAACTCAGAGTAGGACAGGATCTGCTAGCGGGGGCCAAGCGGCCTCAACAAGGGCCCAGTGCTCGCGCGGGAACACGGCGACAGCATGCGTAGGAAGGCTCAGGGCGACGCGCTGCCCATTAGCGATCGCTCACAGGAAGCGAGCCCAGTGGTCTCCACGAGGGCCCACGTTGGCCCCTGAAGCCCCACGGTGTTCTGCAAGGGGCTAAGCGCTCCAGCTCCAGTTGGCCCCTTCCTGCTCCTCCTTTTCGTTGTGGCCCTGACCTCCTGCCCCCGGCACGTCTGAACTCGCGCGGGTAATGGACCCAACCTCGTAATGGAGATGAGGGGCCAAGCGGCTTCAACAAGGGCGCAGTGCTCCCACAGGCGTAGGATGCGATTCTAGCGTGTAGGCCCAGGACCGCGGAGATCCTACCAGAGCGCCCCTTGCAGGACGAAGCGCACGTGGATAACGGTCTATTCTGGAATCCTTTGTTCTGCATCCGTTGTTTTGGAATCTTGGATCCTCGCGAGGGGCGCCCTCCCCGCGATTTTATACAGCGGCGCGTGCCGAGAGACTGGGTCGCTTTTAGAATTCCTTTTTTGAATTCTTGCAGGGGGAGCCCGGCGGCCTCAACAAGGGCCCAGGGTTCCCACGAGAGTCGGGCGAGAGTCTCCACAAGGGCCCAGCGCTCCATCAAGTAAGATGTAGGCCGCGGTGGCCTCGTGGGCCCTGCGCCCCTGCGGCCCCGCGGATGGGGGCGAGGGGGGGGGGGTGGGGGGGGGCGAGGAGGGAGGGGGAGGGGGAGGAAGAGAAGGAGGAGGCTGAATAGCTAGAGGAGGAGGATGAGGGTTGGGTCGGATCATCTTGGGGATGTCGTGTCGGGTCTGGAGGCTCTGGGCCCAGGAACGTCGGCGTCTGGAGATGCGCCTCTGGGCGCAGGCACATCGCATAATGCCTCAGGACATGGCGGTGGAGGACCGAATGGCTCGTTACCCTGCGCTGTCTGCGCGCGTCGGCGGTGTAATCTGGCAGCGCCGACCCATCCCTGCGGCGCGCAGCCGGTAATGATGGGGAAGCCTAAGAAGATGGGGGAGGAGGAGGTGGAAGAGTAGTAGGAGGAGGACGGCGACGACGACGGCGAGCAGGGGCAGGAGGAGGGCGAGCAGGGGGGCGCGCAGGAGGAGTAGCAGCAGGAGGAAGAAGAGGATGATGACGAGGAGGAGGAGGCGGAGGAAGCCGAGGAATAACACAGGGGAAACCAAGGGATAACATGATCAGGATGAGGAGGGGGAGGAGCGGGGCTGGAGGGGGATGAGGTCGAGGACAGGGGGATGATGCGGAGGAGGGCGGATTGAGGAGGAGGAGGTTGCATGGCGAGGTGGGGGTGTTGATGTGACGAGGAGGAGGATGACGAGGATGAGAAGGAGGAGGAGGAGGAGGAGGTGGAGGAGGAGGAGAAGGAGGGGGGGGAAGACGGCATCCTTCCTATCCCAGCTGCGGAAGAGAAGGATGACGAGGAGGAGGAGGAGGCGGAGGAGGCCGAGGAAGAACATAGGGGAAGCCAAGGGATAACATGATCAGGATGAGGAAGGGGGAGGAGCGGGATGAGGAGGAAGAGGGGGGCGGGGGGGGAGGAGGAGGAGGGGGGGGAGGAGGAGGAGGAGGAGGAGGAGGGGAAGGAGCAGGAACAGGACCAGGAGGAGGTGG
>CAUYUJ010021658.1:48142-75642 GCA_963575745.1 Prorocentrum cordatum | reverse complement strand
TGTTTTAAAAATCCTTCCCGCGGTGCCGGCGACGGCCGGCCCGCAGAGCCGCGGCCGCGGAATTCCTGTGAGCTCTGTTCTGGTGGCCAGAACATCGCGAAAAACAGAGTTCGTCCTCGGATGCAATTCCTGGGAGGTTGAGTTCAGCGTCGGCATTGGTATATCAGTGGCCGATAACTTGCCTGATCCGGGATGGCCCCGTCGATTTCCGCGCGATCTTGTTGAATCTGGCCTAGTCGGGATTAATCTTTGGCTTCATCTGGGCTAATCGGGTGTAACATGGGCCAAGCGGGCTTGAGAACATAACAATAGCCCGTAATCGGTCTTACGAGGACCTCGCAGGAGTTCCCTCCTAAAGTTCGATTCCTACTCGTCATGATTCCCCTCGCTTCGTGGGGTGCACGTCCGGAGCACGTACTATCAAGTCGTTGTGGGGTCTAATGGGGGTCTCTTGGGGGCCTCTTGGAGGCATCAGGGGGGCTTCTCGGGGCCTCTTGGGGGCCTTCTGCGCCTCTTGGGGCCCGTTCTGGGCGTCTTGGGCTGTCTTGGGGTGCTCTTGCGTTGTCTGTCCCCTTCGGAGGCCGTCTCGTGGCCTCTCGGGGCCGCCTCTTGGGGGCCTTTTGGACCGTCTTTGGGGCTTCTTTGGGCCTTTTTGGGGCCTTCCTGCGGCTCTCTTGGAGGCTTTTTGGGCCATCTTGGGGCCATCTTGGAGGCTGCTAAGGCTGTCATGGGCACCCGAGTGCTCCAACAGGCGACAACGCTAAAAACGTTCCAAAGTTTTCAAACAGTTTTTTTTTGCTTATGGAGGCTTTCTGGGGGGCTTCCTTAGGGCCCTCTTGGGCCGTCTTGGGGGCCTGTTGGGCTTCTTGGGGCCATCTTCCGCCGTCTTGAGGCCATATTGTCCCGTCTTGATGCCCTCTTGGACCCCCCTAGAGGCCCACGTGTGTGTATGTATATATGTATATATATATATATATATATATATATGTATATATATATATATAAGCCATACATTTACATATGTGTGTTTACATTCATCTTGCAGTGTATTAGTTTCTTTCATAGTTGATCACGTTATTACATGGTACGGTTTATATTGCACCACGCTATACTAATATGCGTTGTATTTATTACAACGTATTATATCATATTAAGTTATTGCATTTCTGTTTCTATAGTATATTTCATTATAACGTACCATTGTATATCACATCGTATTTGTTCATATATAGCCATCGCATATTGTATTAGATCGTTCCATGTTTTTTTTTTGTTTGGTATTTTCATGACAAAATATTGTAGCACATTGCGTGCTGTTAAAACATATTCTACTATATATCATTCGAGTGTTGTGTCTTGTACTGTATTTGTCTATGTGTAAGTGTATTGTATTGCATGACGTTCTTTCCGATCGTAGTATATCACAAACCATTATTTCATACCATGTTCTGATATAGCATCGTGTACCATCATTTTCTGTATTAAAGCAAGTTTCGCATGTAATAGCATCGTATGTTATATTGCAGCGTTTTGTATCATATTATGTCGTATTATATTGTACTGCGTTGTATTGTAGTAGTACATTCTATACTCGTATATCAAACTGTATTATATTTTAGTATCGTATATGATCTATGTTGGTTGGTTCTTTGCGCCCAGAAAAAATAAAGGTCCTCCATCTGTGGGTCGCCGGATGTGGCGTGGCCCGCGGGCGGGGGGCTGGAGCGGACTACGTGATTATGTAAAACGATACATCGAGAACGTAAGTGCAGGAGAAGGATAAACCCGTCACACGAGAAGGAGAGTTCCGTCCTCTTCCCCCTTCTCCTGATTTTCCTCCGCCTCCTGGATACCCCGGCCCCTCTTCCCCTTCTCCCCCCTTGGACCCTCATGTGCCCCTCTGCGTGTCCAGTCGACTACCCCTGTAGAGGTTCACGTGGCTGCATACATCCTTCAGGTTCCCCCCCCGCCTGCGTTTCAGAATTCTGCTCACGTGCTGTTGCCTACTCCTCATTGTTCAATGACCAGGAGGGAAAGAAACACACAGACACAATTAATCGTCGATTCCCAGGAAAATACGCCAAAATATGGGACGTGGAGGGGAAGACAAAAACAACAATAATATGGTGAATCTTTTTATTTGTGTGTATTTATTTGTGTATCCCAGGGCCCCTTCAAATGAGCACCTCCGATGTCACCCCGGCCGACGGCCCCTTCGAGACCCAACCACGCGCACCGAACCCACTCCCTAACCCAGAGATGCGATGCTTTGACGTTTCGGTGCAGGGTCCCCAGAAGTCCTTGGGGGGCCAAAAAATATACACCACCACCACCTCCCTCCCCCCCTCCCTCTCGCTGGACAGAGGAGAGAGGAGGAATCGACGTGGTGGTGGTGTATATTCTTTGGGTCCCCAGTCCTGATCCTCTCCCCATGCCGGCCTGTCATGCCGAGCCGTCTTTGACGGCTCTGGGAACCACCACCACCACTGAGCCGAGCGTTTGGAGCGACGCGCGGGGACGCGGTGCAGATTCCCATGCCCCGCGCCCTTCCTCTCCTTTTCGTTGCCGCTTTGCGCTTTTCGTTCTGTCCCTTTCGCCCTCCCTGCACTCCTGGCTCCTCTTCGTCGCACGGTGTTCATGATGAGGCTGGTTTCGGTTTCGTATCCTTTGTGACTCAAGGCATTTTGGCTTGCGAGGGGTGTGCTTCGCTAGGCAGGTCGTCTTGGCTTGCCCCGTTGCTACATTTTCAAGTCTACATTGAACGAAGGATGGCCATCCTGAACACTTTCTTCAGTTTGCTTACATGGCGACTAGTCCAAGTGGCCAGCCTGCACCTTAACAATGGACAGAAGCAAGGCATCATAACGAATGCTGCACCGAGCCCAGAGGAAGAGTTCAATACTTTCCTGCAAACCCACGAGGACGTTCAGGACTATGTCGATACAGGCAGCACCGGAATCATGGTCGACTCCGTCCACGGGGACTACGGCCCTATCCTCGTCGTTTACCTGACTTACCAGGGCGCGAATCCCGCTAAGACTCTCGCGGAGGTCCAGGGGTTATTTTGGAATGTGCCCGGTTTCAACGACTCTCTGTACCACTGCTCGTGGCACACGGCTTGGCTCTCGTCCTCCAACGTCGACTTCTTCACTATGGAGTCTACCGAGGACCCAGCGACTTGGGGAACAAATCTTGGATCGCTCTATAACAGTGTGTCCTCTCAGCCATTGTATCAAATACAGGCCAGCACCAGGAGTTACATTCATACGATGGTGATTGCACCAGGAAGCTCTTTCGCTGCCACCGCTTACTTCCCTACCACTGGTGCTTGGAACGGGTGGTCTCAATATTACGCTCAAGCTATTACTTGGAATACGATGTTCCACGAGCTCGGGCACAATTGGGGCCTCCACCACGCAGGAGGCTACAAAAGCGACGGGTCCTTCGAGCCGTACTTGGACGATGCGGTGATGGGCTATCAGCGGTCGTGGCGGCACTCAGACACCAATGCGGTGGCGCGCTATAGGCTGGGTTGGCTCACAGGAGCCGAGGTCGAGGAGTTCGTTCGTGGGTCCAACCACTTGACGGTCAACATCTCTGCTCTCAACCAGGGGCCGACTGGTGCACCGTTCTTGATGGTGAAAATCCCGTGCGATGAATGTGTAGGGAATAGCGCGTCTGTAGCAGGTGTGGGCGCTCTCTACCTCTCCTTCCGCACGGCCGACACGCCAGCCTTGTACGGCGTCGACGACGCAGGGACTGTCTCCATCTACGACAAGTTCACTTCTGCGGAATTGACGTTGGCCGACCGCGTCCACGTGCACTTCCAGCCCAACGTCAATCAGATGACCGAGCTGTGGACCACACTGGCAGCGGGAGAGACGCTCGAAATCGCCGGTGCCACTCTGTGGATTCACGTTTGCAGCATCGATGCCGCGAGCCATGCCAAGGTAAGCATCTCGGACACCAGCGAAGCCCTAGCGCAGGCAGGGTGCCCGTTGGCAGCGCCGACGCCCATCCCGACGCCCCCACCGACGCCCAGCCCGCCCCTTCCGCCCACCGTGTTGTTGATGAAGCTGAAGGCGGGCTCCAGCACCTTCCAGTACGACGCCAGTTATTGGACAGACACTTCAGTGTTGAACGAAGTTGGCGGCGCTTCAGTCAGCGATTCGGATGACGAGGACGTCAAGATGTCGGCGTTCAACACACTTCCGATCTCCGTACTTTCGTTGTGCTACAAGACGTTGGACAATTGCTATACCTACGAGCTGGATGCGACGTACACTAGTGCGCAATCTCTCTTCAGCTCGGGCTTCATTCGTAGCACCAATCTGGGCTATGGCTCTGGATCAGCAGCAGCAGCGAAACAGGCCTGGACAGATTTGTTTTTGCCGCCAGGAACCCCCACGTGGTACGATGACTTCTGGAATGGAAATGGAGGTGGCAATTGCGATATGCAGAGGCCTGGAATCAACACCCAGTGCAATGATAACAATTGGGCCCGCATCGGGTATTGCGTGAACCTCCCTGACCAGTCTTGCCAGTCCTCGGACAGCAGCGATGCAGACTCCCCTGTAGGGATAGGGCTAAAGACGCAGAATTGGCCCAATAATGTTAACGCCCCCTTTGGGGAATACTTCATATCTGGCGCGGGGTCGTCTGGGGTGCAGCAGTTCCAGCATCAAGCATGGCTTTTCGCAGGTGGGCCCCCGTCTTCAACGACTTCAGCTCCGACGCCTTCGCCGACGCCTTCGCCGACGCCTTCGCCGACGCCTTCGCCGACGCCTTCGCCGACGCCTTCGCCGACGCCCTCGCCGACGCCTTCGCCTACGCCTTCGCCGACGCATTCTCCGACGCCTTCGCCGACGCCCTCGCCGACGCCCTCGCCGACGCCTTCGCCGACGCCTTCGCCGACGCCTTCGCCGACGCCTTCACCGACGCCTCCGCCGACTCCTTCGCCGACGCTTTCTCCGACGAGTCCAGGTCCTGTCTCCGCCACGGGCGACCCTCACCTTCAAAATGTTCTTGGCCAGCGGTTCGACCTGATGCGTCCAGGTCAGCATGTTCTTGTACGCATCCCGCGTGGGTCGAGCGATAACAACACAATGCTTCGCGTGCAGGCCGAAGCGCGCCAGTTGGGAGAGTCTTGTATGGACATGTATTTCCAAGACGTGAACATCACAGGGTATTGGGCAGAGGCAAAAAAAGCTGGAGGGTATCGTTACAGCGTATCGCAATTCGCCGCCGAGGCTGCAGAATGGATTGCATTTGGCAAGGTCGAGATGAAAGTCGTTCATGGACGCACGCCCACAGGCATACTGTACTTGAACCTGTACGTGAAGCACTTGGGGCTGACAGGATTTGCCGTCGGAGGCCTTCTGGGGGAAGACGACCACACACACGTAGCACAGCGTCCAGCGTCGTGCCACAATAGAGTTGCTCTTAACGAGCAATTGGATAGCTCGGGCCTCTCCATGGCGTCACTGGCTGTGGCAATCGCTGCGTGAGCGGGCAGCAGCTCTCACTTTTGTCACTTCTGTTTCACTGGCCTGAACAACGCAAAAACAGAGCTCGTCCTCGGATGCAACTCCTGGGAGTTTCAATTCAGCATCGGCGCTGGTATTCTCGACAGCTGGCCTGATCTGGCATAATCTCATTGGTTTCTGCGCAATCCCGATTAATCTGGCCTAATCGGGGTTGGTATTGGGCCTCATCTGGGCTAATCGGGTTTAACATGGGCCACGTGGGCTTAATAGCAACTAGCCCCTAACCGTTCTTACGAGGACCTCGCAGGAGTTGGCTCGTAAGTTTGACTCCTACTCGTCATGATTCTTCTCGCTTCGCGGGGTGCACGTCCGGAGCACTTACTATCAAGTCGTTGTGGGGCCTTATGGGGGTCTTTTGGGGGCCTCTTGGAGGCATCTGGGGGGCTTCTTGGGGCCTCTTGGGGGCCTTCTGGGCCTCTTGGGGCCCGTTCTGGGCGTCTTGGGCTGTCTTGGGGTGCTCTTGCGTTGTCTGACCCCTTCGGAGGCCGTCTCGTGGCCTCTCGGGGCCGCCTCGGGGCTCTCTTGGGGTTCTCGTGGGCCGTCTTGGGGGCCCTTTGGACCGTGTTCGGGGCTTTTTGGGGCCTTCTTGGGCTTCTTGGGGTGCCTCTTGGGGGCCTCTTTGGGGCCTCTTGGGGCCCCTTCTGGGCGTCTTGGGCCGTCTTGGGGTGCTCTTGCGTTGTATCGCCCCTTCGGAGGCCGTCTTGGGGGCCTCTCGAGGCCGCCTTGGGGCTCTCTTGGGGTCCTCCTGGGGCGTCTTGGGGACTCCTTGCAGCATCTTGGGGGCCTCTTTGGGCCTTCGCGGGTCCCTCTCGCGGCCCTCTTGGGGGCTTTTTGGGCCATCTTGGGGTCATCCTGGAGGCTGCTTGGGCCGTCATGGGCATCTGAGGGTCCCAACTGGCGAGAACGCTAAAAACGTTCCAAAGCTCCAGGAATATCAATGCTTTTTGCCTCTGGAGGCTTTCCTGAGGGTCCCCTTGGGGCCCAATGGGGCCGTCTTGGGGGCCTGTTGGGCCCTCCTGGGGCCATCTTGGCCGTCTTGGGGCCGTCTTGCGCCGTCTAGATGAGGCCATCTTGAGCCGTCTGGATGCCCTCCCTAAGAGGCCCATATGCTCGATGCTCCATATGCTGTGGTTTGTCGAGGCCGAGATATTCGATGCTCCATATGTTGTGGTTCGTCCTCTGAGCCCAGAAAGGGTCCTCCATCGGTGGGTCGACGGACGTGGCGTGGCCCGTTGGGGGGGGTATGACGGGTTACGCAGTACACGCCGGTCGTTGAAAGTAGGTATTTTTGGATTCCCAGATCCCAATCTACTTCAAACGCCTTCCTGCTTCAAGAATCGACATGCTTTTGCTGTGTTTTGTTGTCCTCTGGGAGGACCTGGACCCAATCTACAATATCCGCCTTCCTACTTCATGTCTTTACCTACTTCTTCCGACCGACGTGTACCGTAACACAAGACCTCCGGAGCATAACAGCAGGAGAGGGAAGACCCCGTCGCACGAGAGGGAGAGCTCCGCCCTCCTTCCTCCTTCTCCTGACATTCCCTCGCCTTCTACTCATCGGGGCCCCTCCTCCGACGGCGGCGCGGCCTCCCAGGAGGGGCGAGGAGGGGCGAGGAGGGGCGAGGAGGGGCGAGGAGGGGCGAGGAGGAGCGAGGAGGGGCGAGGAGGGGCGAGGAGGAGCGAGGAGGAGCGAGGAGGGGCGACTCCTCCCCCCCTCCCCGTCCTCTCCTCCGCGACCACCCACGAGCCTTGCCGTGCTCCTGCGTGCCCAGTCGCCTGCCCCTGCCGAGGTCCACGTGGCTGCATGTCCCCCGTCGAGCTCCCCCCCCGCCCCGCCCGCCTGCGTCTCGGAAGCCCGACCTGCAGGGGCAGGGCCCGCGCGCTCTCCTCCTCCTCCTCCTCCTCCTCCTCCTCCTCCTCCTCCTCCTCCTGCTCCTCCTCCTGCTCCTCCTCCTGCTCCTCCTCCTGCTCCTCCTCCTGCTCCTCCTCCTGCTCCTCCTCCTGCTCCTCCTCCTCCTGCTGCTGCCTGCTCCTCGCTGTTGCATGAGCCCCCCCCGATGCC
Source organism: Prorocentrum cordatum (assembly GCA_963575745.1). Taxonomy (NCBI): domain Eukaryota; class Dinophyceae; order Prorocentrales; family Prorocentraceae; genus Prorocentrum; species Prorocentrum cordatum. Next base: position 68,031 of record CAUYUJ010021658.1, on the reverse strand, counting down.
ACCCCGCCCGGCGGCCCGTTCGAGACCCCCCCCCACGCCCACCGAACCCGCCCACCCTCAGCCCGCAGGTCCGGTGCTGTAACGCGTCGGTGCAGGGCCCCCAGGAGTTCTGACCCTCTCGCCATGCTGCCTGTCCTGCCGAGCCGTCTCCGGGCGACGCGCGGGGACGCGGCCCAGATTCCCATGCCCCGCGCCCTTTTTCTCCTTCTCGTTGCCACTTTGCGCTATGCGTTCTGTTCCTTTCGCCCTCCCTGCACTCCTGGCTGCTCTTCTTCGCACGGTGTTCATGATGAGGCTGGTATAGGTTCCGTATCTTTTGTGACTCAAGGCATTTGGGCTTGCGAGGGGTGTGCTTCGCTAGGCAGGTCGTCTTGGCTTGCCCCGTTGCTACAGTTTCAAGTATACATCGAACGAAGGATGGCCATCCTGAACACTTTCTTCAGTTTGACTACATGGCGACTGGTCCGACCGGTCAGCCTGCACTTGCAGCCCAGCTACCTTCATAATGGACAGAAGTAGGGCATCATAACGAATGCTGCACCGAGCCCAGAGGAAGAGTTCAAGACATTCCTGCAAACCCACGACGACACTCAGGACTATGTCGATACAGGCAGCTCCGGAATCATGGTCGACTCCGTTCACGGGGACGGCGGCCCTATCCTCGTCGTCTACCTGACTCACCAAGGCGCAAATCCCGCTATGACTCTCGCGGATGTCCAGGAGTTAATTTGGAATGTGCCCGGTTTCAACGACTCTTTGTACCACTGTTCGTGGCACACGGCTTGGCTCTCGTCCTCCAACGTCGACTTCTTCACTATGGAGTCTACCGAGGACCCAGCGACTTGGGGAACAAATCTTGGATCGCTCTATGACAGTGTGTCCTCTCAGCCATTGTATCAAATGCAGGCCAGCACCAGGAGTTACATTCATACGATGGTGATTGCACCCGGAAGCTCTTTCGCTGCCACCGCTTACTTCCCTACCACTGGTGCTTGGAACGGGTGATCTCAATATTACGCTGGCGCCATTACTTGGAACACGTTTCCACGAGCTCGGGCACAATTGGGGCCTCCACCACGCAGGAGGCTACAAAAGCGACGGGTCCTTCGAGCCGTACTTGGACGATGCGGTGATGGGCTATCAGCGGTCGTGGCGGCACTCAGACACCAATGCGGTGGCGCGCTATAGGCTGGGTTGGCTCACAGGAGCCGAGGTCGAGGAGTTCGTTCGTGGGTCCAACCACTTGACGGTCAACATCTCTGCTCTCAACCAGGGGCCGACTGGTGCACCGTTCTTGATGGTGAAAATCCCGTGCGATGAATGTGTAGGGAATAGCGCGTCTGTAGCAGGTGTGGGCGCTCTCTACCTCTCCTTCCGCACGGCCGACACGCCAGCCTTGTACGGCATCGACGACGCAGGGACTGTCTCCATCTACGACAAGTTTACCTTTGCGTATCTGACGTTGGCCGACCGCCTCCACGTGCACTTCCAGCCCAACGTCAATCAGATGACCGAGCTGTGGACCACACTGGCAGCGGGAGAGACGCTCGAAATCGCCGGTGCCACTTTGTGGATTCACGTTTGCAGCATCGATGCCGCGAGCCATGCCAAGGTAGGTGTCTCAGACACCAGCGAAGCCCTAGCGCAGGCAGGGTGCCCGTTGGCAGCGCCGACGCCCATCCCGACGCCCCCACCAACGCCCCGCCCGCCCCTTCCGCCCACCGTGCTGTTGATGAAGCTGAAGGCGGGCTCTAGCACCTTCCAGTACGACGCCAGTTATTGGACAGACACTTCAGTGTTGAACGAAGTTGGCGGCGCTTCCGTCAGCGATTCGGATGACGAGGACGTCAAGATGTCGGCGTTCAACACACTTCCGATCTCCGTACTTTCGTTGTGCTACAAGACATTGGACAATTGCTATACCTACGAGCTGGGCGCGATGTACACCAGCGCGCAATTGCTCTTCAGCTCTGGCTTCATTCGCAGCACCAATCTGGGCAATGAATCTGGAGCCGCAGCAACAGCGACACAGGACTGGACATATTTGTTTATGCCGCCAGGAACCCCAACTTGGCACGATGGTTTCTGTAATTGAAATGGAAGTGGCAATTGCGATACGCAGAGGCCTAGGATCAACACCCAGTGCAATGACAACAATGGGGCACACATCGGGTACTGCGTGAACCTCCCTGACCAGTCTTGCCAGTCCTCGGACAGCAGCGATGCAGACTCTTCTGTTCTGGGCCCCCCTGGCGGCGCCTCCGGCGCCGCCTCTGGCGCGCTCCGCGCGCCAGGGATGGGGTGGGTCCAGCACAGATCCAAGAGATCCGCACGGAGCGCCAAAAGTTTATGTTTATTGCGTTTTTTCTTCTTCTCAGTTTCGTTTAACCGACCCCCATCCCCATCCCCATCCCCTTCGAGACCCCCACCAAGTTACCCCCCCAGTTGGGGATACACCCTTCGAAGCACGAAGGGAACGGCCTATATCCCCATCTATGGGGGTAAATTGGCCAGTGGTGCCCAGTCCACGCCGCTGGGGATAGGGATCGGATAAACGATGCTCATCTTCTAGACATGTCCACTGCCCCTGGCTGGGCCTCTCCTGGGCCCAGCAACTGTGTGCACGCCCCCCATGGCTCGGCAAGGGGGGCGTGGCGTGTGCACCGCTGCGGGCTTCAGGAGGGAGCCTGGGCAGGGAGCAGTGGACATACATAGGTTCAAGTCGGGCCTGTCCCTCTACAGGAGGAGTTTCCCCAAATAGTCAACAATAGTATGGGGACGATATTCTCTTCCATTTTACCATTTTGTTTACATTTATTTTTCGCCCAAAATCCGCCTGTAGGGGGACGTGCCCGACCTAAGTATAGGTTTCGTCGCCCTAGAAAAGCAGAGCTCTTCCTCGGATGGAGTTCCTGGGAGGTTCAATTCAGCATCGGCGCTGGTATATCCGTGGCCGACAGCTGGCCTGATCTGGCATCCTTTAGATTTCCGCGTAATTCTGCTTAATCTGGCCAGATCGGGAATCATGTTGGGCCTCATCTGGGCGAATCGGGTTTAACCTGGGCCAAGCGGGATAAGTAACAATAACCCTAAATCGTTCTAACGAGGACCTCCCAGGAGTTGCCTCCTAAAGTTAGGCTCCTCCTCGTCATGATTCCTCTCGCTTTGCGGGGTGTACGTCTGGAGCACGTACTATCAAGTCGTTGTTGGGCCTAATGGAGGTCTCTTGGGGGCTTCTTGGGGGCGTCTTGGGGTCCTCTTGGGGGCCTCTTTGGGGCCCCTTCTGGGCGTCTTGGGCCGTGTTGGGGGCTCTTGGATTGTCTGGCCCCTTCGCGGAGGCCGTCTTGGGAGCCTCTCGGGGCCGCCTGGGGGCTGTCTTGGGGTCCTCTTGGGCCGTCTTGGGGGCCTCTTGGACCGTGTTGGTTGCCTCTTTCTTGGTCTTCTCGGGCCCTCTTGTGCCGTCTTGAGGCTTTCTTGGGGGCCTTTGTGCCATCTTGGGGCCATCTCGGGGGCTGCTTAGGCCCACTTGGGGCCGTCTTGCGTTGCCTTGAGGCCATCTTGGGTCGTTTTTACGCCCTCTTGGACCTCTAAAAGGCCCCGACGGCAGAAATGTAAGATTTTGTCGCATGTTGCATAGGTTTTGGTTGTTTTATCGAGCCCAGAAAGGGTCCTCCATCTTAGGGTCGACGGATGTGGCGGGAGGGGGAAGGTTAGGGGGTTGCGTAATAGTGCAAAGTAAAACAACGTGTAGCAACCATTATAAACAGTTGGATACGTTGGATACGTTGCGTTATCGCCTCCGCAGAAAGCGCTACGACTCAGAATGTCACCTCTGGACGTGGATTCCTCTCGCTTCGCGGTGTGCATGTCCAGAGCACGTACAGTCCAGTGTGGGGCCTCCTGGGGGCCTCTTTGGGGTCTTCTGGGGCTTCGTGGGGGCGCCTTGGGACGGCTTGGGGTGCTCTTGCGCCGTCTGGTGCCTTTGGGGGCCGTCTTAGGGGTCTGTCGGGAATCTTGGGCGCGATGATTCCAGAGGCTTGCGCCACATCCTGGGCGTTGGCCGGTTTGCCCTGCTCGCGTGCCGTACTGTTCTGCCGTGCCGTTCTGCCGTGTTGGAGGCTTCTTGGGTTGTTGTTTTGGGGCATCTGGGGGTTTCTTGGGAGCGTCCTGCAGGCCTGTTGGAGGCCTTTGGGGGGCTGCGAGTATGCTCACATGACGCTTATCCTCAGGTACGTGCCTCGAATGCGTATTACACGTGTGATCTGGGCGCCTCGTGAACCGAGGGAAGTCTGCGGATTTGCATGCCTACGTACGTGTATCAGAGCATCCTGAGAGCTTCTCGGCGGCCTCTGGGACGCCTCTCCGGGGCCTCTTTGGGGCCTCTCGGGGCCTCTCGGGGGCCTCTTGGGGCCTCTTCCAAAGGGGACCGAACTAGAACCAACCGGCGCGACCGGCGCGACCGGCGCGACCGGCACCGGCGCGACCAGCGCGATTGCGACCGGCGCGACCGGCGCGACCGGCGCAACCGGCGCGACCGGCACCGGCGCGACCGGCGCGACCGGCGCGACCGGCACCGGCGACCGGCGCGACCGGCGCGACCGGCGCGACCGGCGCACCCGGCGCGACCGGCGCGACCGGCGCGACCGGCACAACCGGCTCGACCGGCGCGACCGGCACCGGCGCGACCGGCGCGACCGGCACGATCAGCACGACCGGCGCGACCGGCGCGACCGGCGCGCCCGGCGCGCCCGGTTGGGGGCCTCCGGGGGGCCTCTTGGGGCCATCTTGGGGCCTCTTGGTGCCTCCTGGGCGCTTCGGGGGGCCATCTTGGAGGGCATGGATCCAAGAAGAGGGGAGCTTTAATGAGCGCTGCTCCCTCGGAAGGGCAAAATGAGCCCAAAACCTTAGTAAAATCAATAATATTGCCTTGACGGGAGGGGGGAGCTTGCATGAGCGCTGCCCCCTCAGAAGGGCCAAATGGAGCCAAAACCGTAGTAAAATCAATGTTTTTGGCTTCAAGGAAGAGGAGGGTACCTTATCTCCGTCCCCCCGTCGGGGCCAGAATCCTCGTGAGGGGTGTCGTTTTTTAGCCCTCCGAGGAGTCGAAAAAGACCCCCCCGGCGACCCGCGGAACACCCCCTCCAGGCCCAGGGGGAGGGGGTAGGGGGAGGGGTAAACCCCTCCCCGAAGGGGAAGAAGGGGGGTTGAGGACAGAGAGAGCTCGCTGAACCACTCACGCCCAAAGGGCTGGTGGGATTTGAGGATGTCTCGAGCGAAACGCTTGTTTTTCAGAATTTGTTGAGGATGTCTCGAGCGAAACGCTTGTTTTGTGTTATAGATTGTCCTCTCCTGGGGGCCTGAATTCTGAGGATCTCTCAAGTGGATTCGTGCCCTGGTCTTGAGGATGCCTCGAGCGAGACGCTTGGTTTCACGCCTCCAGGTGGCCCAGACAGATGTCTAGCATGAGGATTTGTTGAGGATGTCTCGAACCAGAGGCTTGTTTTCACGTGTCCAGGTCGCCCAGGCGGATGTCTAACATGAGCATTTGTTGAGGATGTCTCGAGCGAGACGCTTTGTTTGCACGTGTCCAGGTTGCCCAAGCGGATGTCTAGCATGAGGATGTGCTGACAACGTCTTGAGCGAAACGCGTGTTTTCACGTGTCCAGGTCGCCCAGGCACAGCACAGCCCTCGGCACGGTACATCAATATCGATACCTTAGCATTGCAGCCTGGCATGTTGCTTGGCACGTTCCGCGGAGCGTCCCGTGGCGAGTCCCCCTGGCACGTCGCGCGGTGCACGTCCATTGGTGGCACGTACGTTCCGCGGCGCGTCCTCTTGGCATGTTCCCTCTGTCGATTAGTTCTGGGGCAGCTACCATCTGCTCTCGAGCTTACGATCCAGATCCACGCATCGCAGTTCAGCACGGCCCAGCACAGCACAGCCGTCGGCACGGTACATCAATATCGATACACTCAACTATACACTTTGGCACGAGAGAGAGAGAGCACAATCGCGGCATGACGCATCGCAGTTCAGCACGGCCCAGCACAGCACAGCCGTCGGCACGGTACATCAATATCGATACACTCAACTATACACTTTGGCACGTTCCTTGGCGCGTTCCGTGGCGAGTCCACCTGGCACGTCGCGCGGCGCGTCCCATGGCACGTCCCTCGGCACGTCCATTGGCACGTTCCGTAGCGCGTCCCCTTGGCACGTCCCACGGTGCGTCCCCATGGCACGTCCCCTGGCACGTCGCCTGGCGCGTCCCTTGGGACGTTCCGCGGCGCGTCCTCTTGGCATGTTCCCTCTGTCGATTAATTCTGGGGCAGCTACCATCCTGAGCAGCTCGAGCTTACGCTCCAGATCAGTTCGGTGAGGACTCGGATGCCAGGGAGGACTCGATCCACAACGCTATATAGAAAACAATCGCGGCATGGCACATCGCAGTTCAGCACGGCGTAGCACAGCACAGCCCTCGGCACAGTACATCATCATCGATACATTTAGCATTGCATGTGCCCGTCGCCCAATCAGGTGTCTTTGAAATGTTACAATGCCTTACATTTCTATATTCCTTTCCGGGTTCGTGGGTCGATCATGTTCTACTGCGCTGTCCCAGCGCGTTGGGCTGCCACGAGGCAGATCCTGCAGGACCAAGATTCAGCTGCGCGTGAGAGCGACCCTTCGCCAAATTGACCTTTGGTGCGGGCCCACCAGGGCTCCCTCAGGCACTGGCCCACGCGCTTGGATCTGGCCCCCTCCCTCCCCCGCAGCCCCCCCCCCAAGCTGCACACCAAAGGTCACCCCTACCTGCAGGGCCACGCCCTCCGTGCCACCGAGAGCTCATGGCAGCGTCTCCTTTCCCGATCCGCCCCAGGTTCTCCAGACACACATACCGCTACCCTTGCCTCGTTTGCGCCTCGTTGGGCCTCCTGGGAGGCCCTCGTCGCCACCGCTGGATTCGCCTCGGGAGTCTGGTCAGAAGGCACCCCAGGAGAGGGCCATGAAGCATCGGTATCGATACCGTCTGGTGCCTCAAATATCTTGCATGCCTCGCCCTGATGAGATTGGTAAGAGCGGTTTTCACAATCGTTGGCCACGATATGTTGGGGGGTCACGGCATTGTTGTGAGGTGTACGTTGATTTACCTCTCTCCTTCTTGTTCTATCTTCGAGTCGGCGACTACGAGGCGTCGGCGACTACGAGGCGTAGCTCGCGACGCACACATTCGAGATCCGATGTCAAAAAGGTTGCTCCTAATGTGGTTTCCTCGCTCTCGGCCCTCCTTTCCCCCTCCTCCATTCCTGCCCCCGCGGCCTCTCGCGTTTAATTTTGACGAGGGCCGGCAGAAGTCTCCACGGGCATGCTCCCGCAGAAAGGCACTCGGGATTACACGCACGCCCGAGCTGCTCAAGCATGTCGTTTTCCCCGCCGCTGCGTTCGCAGAAAGGCACCCGGGGTTGCACGCACACCCGGGCTGCTGACGCAGTTTTTCTGTTTACTCGACGCTTCCGCGCGCCATCCGCTGCAGGGCGGGGTGCGGCCGGGGACTTTTCCAGCGCCTTCTGCATGCGACTTCCGCACGCAGTACCGCATCGTTTCCTCTTGCTCCTCCCGCGGCGGTGCGCGCCGGCGCAGCCGACGGGCCGGCCCGGCGATGCGTCGGCGACTACGAGGCGTAGCTCGCGACGCACACATTCGAGATCCGATGTCAAAAAGGTTGCTCCTGATGTGGTATCCTCGCTCTCGGCCCTCCTTTCCCCCTCCTCCATTCCTGCCCCCGCGGCCTCTCGTGTTCTTCATTTTGACTAAGGCCGGCAGGAGTCTGCCCGGGCATCCCCCCCGCAGAAAGGCACGACATCACGACATCACGTCCTCATGACACCTCCCATGGGGCACCTACATGGCAAGTGCGATCTCTGTGATGGTGTCGCAACCGACCTCACTTACACACTACACCACGCCGCACCGCACCGCACCGCACCGCACCACACCGCACCGCACACACACACGCACACACACACACACACACACACACACACACACACCACACCACACACACGCACACACCACACCACACACCACGCCACACAACATCACGCCACATCACACCGTACCCCACACCACGCCACGCCACGCCACGAGATCATGACACCACCCACGGGACACGACGGGAGAGCGACATGACGACTGTGATGTCTGTGTTGATATCACAATCGACGCGCCGCTGGCGCAGCCGGCGCCGCTGGCGCAGCCGGCGCAGCCGGCGCAACCAGCGCGACCGGCGCGACCGGCGCGACCGGCGCAACCGGCGCAACCGGCGCGACCGGCGCAGCTGGCGCAGCCGGCGCGACCGGCGCGACCGGCGCGACCGGCGCGACCGGCGCGACCGGCGCAACCGGCGCGACCGGCGCAGCCGGCGCAACCGGCGCGACCGGCGCGACCGGCGCGACCGGCGCGACCGGCGCGACCGGCGCAACCGGCGCGACCGGCGCGACCGGCGCGACCGGCTCCGGTTCCAGATCAGCCTCTTCTCGCCTCTTCGGGCCCTCTTGGGAGCCTCCGTGGGCCTCCTGGGGGCCTCTTGGGCCGTCTTCTGGGCGCCCGCAGATCGCCGATCGTTGGTGGGGGGGTCCCACAGGGGCCCGGGTGCCTCGGACGGGGGGGGGCACTGCCCTCGCATGGGGGGGTTGGGGCACAGCCCTCCAGGGGTCCTCCGGGCCGGGCCGGGGGGTCCAGCCCGACGCCCTTCGAATTGGGGTTGGGGCACTGCCCTCCAGGGGTCCTCCGGGCCGGGCCGAGGGGTCCAGCCCGACGCCCTTCGAACTCTGAGCCCCAGCCAGGGTCTCAGAACTCTGACCTGCAGGGGTGGGGTTTACGTGTGGTTCAAGCAGTGGCGAAGCGTCCTGGCTCGCCTATAGCCCTACCAAGCAATGTTCTAAGAACCTCTTGTGGTTTCCACGAAGTGTTCTCAGAACATTTCTGGCTGGGACTGTCTTGGTTTAACGCATCGGGTTAATGTTCTAAGAACATTGTTTTTATTATTTTGAACATTTTTGGGTTCCAAGAACATTTCGTGGTAGGACTATAGGAATGCCGGGACGGTCGGTTCCTGCTCAAGTGGTTGCATGGTTTTTGCCTTGCGCCGCTTCCTTCACGCCATCTCGTCGTCATCGTCGCCGCCGATGCCCTCCTCGTCCACGCTTCATGCTTGTCGACGAGCCAAGAGTTGCAGCGTCTGTGGGGCGCTCGAGTGGAGTTGCTCTTCGGCCGTGTTTGTTGATCGGCAGTGCTGGTCGGCGAGGGTAGCAGCAGTTGCAGGCTATTCCCAGAGGAGGTGCGTCGGGATCGGGCGTCACTGTGCTTCATGTGTCGTGCGAGGGGTGGCAAGGGGAATAGGCGTTGGCACACTCGTCTGCGTCTCGTGAGAAAGGGGACGAGGGGGGGGGGGCCAAATATCTTACGAATATTAACAAAACCGACCCAAAGTCATCACATTGTCTCTTTTGGTCGAGTCGGCCAACTAGCTGCACCCCGCGTCGGAATTCCTCTAGCTCATCGATGTCGAAGAGCTCTACGAGGTACTTGTAAGCGTCCAAAACCCGGATAGCGAGGGGGGCAGGGTTCGCTGGGGAAGACTTGAGGCTGGAGACTAGGCTCATGTCGTCCCGCCGCGTGGCCTCCAGGCGCCTCCTGAGGGTGCCCCCTGGGCCCCGTCCTGGGCTGGCCTGGGCTCTGGCCGTGGCTTTTCACGATGCTCAGCAGGGGGGAGGGGGAGGAGGAGGAGAAGGAGGAGGAGGAGGAGCAGGAGCAGGAGCAGGAGGAGGAGGAGGAGGAGGAGGAGGAGGAGGAGGAGGAGGAGGAGGAGGAGGAGGAGGAGGAGGAGGGGAGGAGGAGGAGGAGGAGGAGGAGGGGGAGGGGAGGAGGAGGAGGAGGAGGAGGCCTTGCGGGGGATTTCCGACGTCCGAGGGCTCGTGGCAAAACGGGGCGACGCGCGCCTCCCTCTCCTCGGCCGCGGCCCGCGCGCGCGGCACGGGGGAGCGGGGCCCGGGCGGCTCTCCGGAGAGGGGGTCCTCCGGGCCTCGTCCTGGGCGGGCTCTGTTAGCCTCCTCCTCCTCCTCCTGCTCCTCCTCCTCCTCCTCCTTCCTCCTCCTCCTCCTCCTCCTTCCTCCTCTTCCTCCTCCTTCTGCTCCTTCTCCTCCTTCTCCTCCTTCTCCTCCTTCTCCTCCGCCGCCTCCGCCGCCTCCTTCGCCGCCTGGGGGGGGTCGGCGGAGCCCGCACGCAGTGGCAAGAGGCAGCGACGGGCGCTCTTGCCCGAACTCGGGCGACGGGCGGGGGCCGATCCAGCTCGAGGGGTACATCCAACTGTACGCGCTGCCTCCTCCTCCTCCTCTTAGCGTCGTGATGCGAATCGACAGATCCTGATGTCTTTGTGTGCGACGCGCGAGGTAGCAATGCTTGTGTGTGGGTATGTGTTGAAGTCCGTAGCCTCCAGCCGTTAACTCGAGCCATCTGCGATTCCAGTATTTCAGTTGCGTGTGTTGCCAAATCCTTTACGATTGACTCGACTCGTTAACAGGTTCGACTCGTCCGTCATGGCTCCGTCGCGCTGCTCTTCCCTGGTGGTGCTCTTGCTTTTGGGCCCGACCGCCATCACTGGCGTTAAAGCGGCTCGGACAGCGCTGAAGGTGACGGCAGTGTCAGGGTCGAATGAAAGCAAGATTTCGAGGGAGAGTAAAACGGCTTATAAGCTCTTGTGTGATGCCCGCCTGGGCATGAGGAAGTGGATAGAGAATCCATGTGGCATGTTTAGTCCCACGTGCCAGAAACTGGACTTCAAGTGTGATGGGGATTCGCGCGTGGAAGATCTTACGATAAGTTGGCACCAGGATACGCTTGGCCTCGGATCGCTCTCCAACCTTCTGGGGCCTCGCACGGGCTGGTCCATCTTAGACTCCATTTCTGAAAAAATTGGTTCGAAAATGACCTTTAAGATCAAGAAGGACCTTACTCCTGTGGAAGCACCTCCAACTTGGCTCTTTAAGGAGCATGTCACCCGTTACTTCCTGCAGTCTTTCGGCTGCGACGACCCGAAAGAGGAGTGCTTCATCCCCTGGCCTGGGTACGAGGCGGTACGTTCGGAGGGGCAAGCAGTGGGAATTACGCGCTTCTACCTCGCTTACAGGGAGGAGGTTCCAGGGCACCCTGAGACCCGCATCGAGATCGGCCAGTGGGCAACGGATCATCTGGAGTCCAACTTTACATTCCTCGGGACGGGCGTGGAACCGCCGCCCGCCCTCGTGTTTGCGGGATCGGTCGGCACGGGCTGCGTGGGAGGCGCGTCTTGCGATGAGCCCGAGAACCACGGGTACCCCGTCCCGTTCAAGGACCGCGGACGCGCTAACGGCGATGTAGGTAACGGCGATGGAGGTTTCGGCATTGCAGGTGGGAGTGCCTCGTGGCCACACCAATTGTAGGACACCGTGGTTCGTGCTTTCCTACAGTTCGCTGCGTCGTTTTCGCTCGATACAATCGCACATTTGGAATGTAGGAAAGTGTGGTTCGTGAGTTCCTACAATTTGTTCTGCGCGAGCTCGGCGTCACAAAAGTCGGATTCCTAACATCGCCGTTAACCAGCATCGCCGTTAGCGCGGCCTTGGAAGGAGTTCGAAGTCACGGCCCACCACCTGATGGAGCATCCCCAGGGTTCGGGCCGCTACCAGCTCAGGAACAACACCAACCGCGCCGTCCAGGAGGAGACCGTCGTCCACAAGTTCAAGGAGAGCCACTGAGTCGCGACGCAGTGAGCCGACCAGAGCACGCCCCGCCAGCGCACAGAAGACCAGCAGCGCGCGGCCCAAGCCATCGCCGAGGGCGTCCCACGGAGAAGCAAAAAGGCCCCCCCGCACCGAGAGAGCGAAGGCTTGGCCTGCTTCCCCCTCGGCGGGGGTCTGGTGGAGCGCCCCGCGGGGGCTGGCGGAAGCGCGTCGACCTCGGCCTCGCTGGCCCAAACCTTCGCACGGGACGATCCAGAGAGATGCAGGAAAGGGCCTCCCCGTTCCCTGGACCCCCTCGCGTCATGAACAAATCATAGCCGGAGGTTTTGCGCTGGTTTCGGTCTTTGGGGGCTCGCACAAAAACGGTGTTGGGGAAGTATGCATCTCCAGAGCCAGACGACGACAATACAGCGTACTGAAGCATACTGCCAGCAAAACGATAATACAGCATACTACCAGTCAACCGGGAATGCTCAGCACACGCGACAGCGACCAGCACCTTCACGCACATCTACTTGAATCTTACCGTGCATCCCACTTCATTTGCAAGCATTCCAACGTTGCAGCTCACCCAACGAAAATTACAAGACCAGGCAGCAGCCTAGCAGACGCCATGTACAACCTCTCATTTGCAAGACCACTCAACGACTTAGCAGCACGTATGGCCAACCAACCGTACGCAGTCCAACTACCGACACCAGCCCAACCACAATTCTCAGCATTTCAGCGCACCAGCACGGATGAGGATACGAACGGCACCAACATCGCCTTCGTTGACACCGCGCTTATATCAACACAATACATAGACAAAGACCTGCTGGAATTCTACATGAGCGAAGATGTTACCAGCACACACAATATTCACTAGCTATGTCTTCAAACTCAGCTACAAGCCGTGCAAGTCAGCTTTTACCCTGCACTTGGCAGACAAATGAACATATCAAGCAAAGCAGAAACTCTACGCAGGGAATGCACCGACCATCTACTGTCCGACCTGAGCTCAGCATATGCCCATCACACACATTTACGACTACCTTGGCACGCGCTTTAACCCTGCATGCTTTACAGCCGGCCGTATTAGTAGCACATCAAGTCACCAAGCAACGAGGCGCCTTGGCATCACTCAATATTACACACTTCAGACAGACAAGGAACAACACCAATGTATCTAATGGCCTTCGGCCCATCACGCCACCGTGCCTGGGTTGTGGGTCTGAGGCTTCATGGACGTTCGTTGGGATCTCGTGCGAGGCCTCTGGGGGGGGGCTCTTGGAGGCACTTTTGAAGCTTCTTGAGGGCCGTTTGGGGGCCTCTTAGGGCCTCTTTGGGGCCTCTTCGGGGCCACTCGGGGCCTCTTGGGGACCTCGTGGAAGCCTCGTGGCGCTCGTGAGGCCCTCTGTGGGCTTCCTGGGGCCCTCTCCGGGAGAAAGGCTCGAGTTTTCGGTTCGTGATCCCCCACTTGGTCCCCTCTTATGATCGTCTTGGTGGCCTCTTGGGCAGTTTTGGAATCTTCCTGGGCCGTCTTGGAGCCCTCCTTGGGCCGTCTTGGGGCCCTCTTGGAGGCCTCTGGGTCAGTCTTGGGGCGATCTTGGGGGCTTGTGGGCGGTCTTGGAGTGTAGGAAAGCTGCGAAGGCGAGAGCGCCCAGATCCTTCAAGCACCGATGGACCATATATGATTTGTGCCTCGTGGGGCCTTCTTGGGGGGCCTCCTGGAAGCCTTTTGGGGCGCCGTGTGGGCTTCTTGGGCCGTCTCGGTGCCATCTTGGGCGCTTTGGGGCGATCTCTGGGCGTCTCGGGGCGCTCTTGGGCCGTCGTGAGAGCCTCTTGGGGCCCTCTTGTCCCTTCCTGGGGCCCTCTCTGGCCCGAGCAAGTCTCGCGAGAAGGTGTGGGAAGCCACGGCACGCTCTGGGAGATCGGCTATTTGGGCGCTGGGCTCCTACGAGACTCCTCAGGAGTGATGATTGAGGCTTAGATGAGTAGGGAAAGGGAGCAAGGGACCTGAGGACACGCCCACTCCGTGTCCAGCGGCACGGTGGCGGACAACTCGCTGGCACGTCTGTCACTTGCCACCTCTCCTGCCAAACAGAAGCCTGGAGCCCACTCAGCAAGACCAGCTCAGCACAGTTCGCACCGCGAGAAACCAGTCCTATTGCAGTGCTGCGCATCCGCATTTCTTACAAACCAGCGACTCACATGTAACCGACCAGCGACTACACCATTGTCGAACGAACGGACTTCGAGAGCGAGTTGCGACCAATACTGCTCACTGCTCACATACATAGCAAGTCTACCTTCCAACGCACCACACATACTACTGCGACTCATCGGCCTCGCACGCGAACATCTTGCACCAGATGCGACCACCGCCACAGACGCCACTTCTACTCGGGTCCAACTGGGAACCCTTGACTCCAGATGGCTGGATACCACTACGCCGCAAGCGGACGATCCCCAACGACACTGGACCACAGCACGATGGCTTGAGTACGCACACGGCGCACCTCCACACGGCCTACGACAGGTGGAAACATTCAAGCTTGGAGCACGCGCAGCGTAATGGCGTCGACCAGCCGTATACGGCAGCAGGGCATCAGCACGTACAGCCACTTGGACCTCGAGCGTGCCTCCTCGGCGCCAGTACAGAGGAGGCCCATGCCAAGAAACACCGTTGCCGGGCATGATCATTACGTCGGCGGCGAACGAGGGGGGGAGTTGAGAAGGAGAAGGCCTTCTCAGAAGGCGGCGGAACTTCTCAGAAGCCCTCCGGCCTTCTGAGAAGTTTTCTGTGTCTTCGGGGCAGGCCTCAGAAGCCCTCCGGCCTTCTGAGAAGTTTTCCGTGTTTTCCGTGTCTTCTCAGAAGGCCGGGGATCTCAGAAGGCCGGGTGGCTACCCAGGCTGCCCACTGTCTTGGGTCTCGATGGTCCTGCTGTGGAAGGCGCGACGCCCCCACGCCAGAAATCAGTGGACGTCCTGGGGTTTCAGGTGGCTGGGTTTCCTGTGGCGGGTTTCCTGTGGACTGGCCCCCGCAGCACCACCGCACCCGCACAGCCGGTACACTCCTGCCACGGGCGTGGGAGGCACGCTTCCAACACCTAGTGGGGGCACGGAGAGTGCCCACCGCACCAGAAAAAAAAACCCACGGCAGGGCGACATCGCGCGCAGAGTCGACGGCAGCGCCTGCAGATGCTGCACGATATGTCCAAGGAGGAATAGCCACCCGGACTGGACAAGTGGCGTTTATGAAACGGCCTTGGGCGTTTACTAAAGAGCCCTGCCCTGTTCGATTCCTTCTTTGGGCGCATTTAACAACTTCACGTGTCGGGGTGGTTATTATCGGGGTGGATTTTCTGCCCTCTGATGTAGCCTTCCGCACGGCAGAGGCTTCCTACGCACTTGCGATCCAGAGTAGCACGTTGTCATAACTACTGCATGCAGCATGCGCTACCTATTGCACACCACACCATCCGAGCACTGCAGCTGAGCGACCGACACGGCAAGCGAACCAACAGAGACAAGGGGCTGCGTGCAGATGCAGCCACGATTCCAGCCATCTTGCCAGTCGACTACAGGCGACACATCCGAGAATACTTTATGGCACCCACCCCACCAATCATGAGCATTGACTAACCAACTGCAGACGGACAACATTGCACCGACAGCAAGAGTAATCCTACTTACGTCCTGTTTTTTCTGTCAGAACGCTAATTGCCAAAACGATCTTCAGCAGCATCTGGAGCATACTTGCATCACGCAGAGATGCGCGTGCATTAGTATTGGATGTGACGGCGACTCGCCACTCGACCTGGCAATACCGGAGGTCACTGACATCTGGGTCCAACGAATCATACAGGGCCGGGTAGCAGCCATCATTGGAATACCACCCAACGGCACATGGACAGCCTCAACGACACAAAGGACAACCACGGAGGTATGGGTCGCACCAAACCACGACCCAGCAGCTGTTGCGCACAAGACTGTCCAACATACGTGAATTATGCATGATCTTAGTGTTTCACATCGCCACATACAGACAGACACCAGCTATGCTGTTTTCAAACCAACCAAGATGGCACTCCACAGCACGCAACATTTGGCATATACCTCAACTTCGACAAATAACATCGGCGCCGCAAACTACCGATCTCGACCAGTGCACCTTTGGCAAGTCGACCAAAGCACCGACAACAGTATTGGCCTCACACCTTGCAACGTTGGTCACGGAGATTTCACCAAGACAACATAAGCAAAGGCCAATGTCTAGCACACAACCCAGTAGCCCTACTATCAACTCAGGGTACACGGAACTTACTGACGGACATTTGTAGTTCTCTCGGCGAATTCAGTACGGCCCTTGACGCATTACGCAGCGCCTGCGTTTCATTCTTTGACTACACAGGGTACATACCCTTCGACCTCTACTTCGACCCTCACGTGCCACATATCGAGGCACAAGTACCCAACCAGCAGGCTGACCTCCAGACCAGGAGCCAGCACTGAGGGATGGCCCATGCATAGTCTCCGCAAGTACTACGCCCACTCTGCATCCTACGCTAGCACAGCGGCGAGTTTCATGCCCAGCATGCGCCCAGCATGCGCCCCGTTATACGCCCACTGTGACCACGACACTACGCCCAGTCTCGACAGTACCAACGACCGACATCAGTTCAAGGATGCGGCCCACCCCGTGCCCGGCATGGGAGCCCCGCAGGGCATGCCTCGGGGAAGGGCTCGGAGAGGCACTAGTCATGCATACGTAATTTCTCTTGTATACTATGTCCGTATGACTGACTTTCTCTTCCATGCTATCACAACTTGCTTCTCATCGTCAACATTGTCACAGCTTGATGAGCGAGTTGTAGTATTAATCAACGCTCTCAGGAGCACAGCCTGCCACTTACGTTGGGGATGACACGGGGGTCGGACATGGCCCGCCCCGTGCCTGGCATGGGGGCCCTAAAGGGCGCGCCGAGGGGAGGGGCTCGATGTTTCCCGAGTTCTGCTTATATGATTTCTTCTTTGCCTATTTTCTTTACGCCAACTACTTCCAGCACGGTAGCGAGCATACCGACAACGACCTAGTGCAGCAATTACCTCCATCGCATCCACCACACAGTCAACATCCAACCAGACATCAAGCCTACCAGCAGCAAGACTCCACCACCTCATCCGACTTGCCAGCAATCACCACCAGCTAAACGGTACATATTTTCACCGACACGGGCCCTTACTTCGGCTGACACCCACGAAGCAGACATCACTGACCACGGACCACCGTGACTCCCAACCGCCAGCGCGGAGCCTCACCACCAGCAGCTGCCATACTACCACCAAAAGCAGAGAGCACATACAGTGCCGTTTTTTTAGACATGCTCCGCGTGCGGATCATGTATTAAAACATGCAGGGATTTAGTACTAAAAACAACGATGAGGTCATGCATGAATTTATTCATACATTAGTCATGTATTAAAGCTCCTATTAAAACAATCCCATGTATTAAAAACTGCCCTGTACTACATTGCAGCACTAGCCCTGTCACCATTCAGTCATGCCAGCCCGCCCCGTGCCCTGCGCGGGCGCCCTGGGGGCACGCCTCGGGTGGGGCCGCGCCAGAGTCGGTCCCTGCTCCCGCGGCCCGCCGCGCTTCCTGGCATGGAGGCCCTGCGGGGCGTGCCTCGGGCAGGGGCTCGGGGGTGCGCATCGCTGGCTGCCTTGTGCAGATGGATTGGGCGCATCATGGCGTCAGTGCGTTGCTCATTCTTCTCTCGGCGCCCATCGTTGTAGGTTGAGTAGTTCTCCTGCCAGTAGCTCTCGGAACATGGATCGAGCAGATCATCGTCATCTGCTTGAGTCAGCGCTTACACGACCGAATCATTGTTGCTTTTCTGATGGCGTGCGCAATGCGCGATGTGGACACGTAGCAACTGATGCTCAACTTCTGGCTCGCGTGCTTCTCCCGGCCCTTCCTCTGACAATTTTCACAGCTGTCATGGGCGACGAGGCTCCATATTGTTCCTACATCCCCACAGAAGGGGATGGCCGCTACGGCGTTCACGTTTCCAATTCTGCTGACGTGCTAAGATTTGCTAGGGTAAATGCCTTGGAGATCCACGTGGCCTGGTTCATTAGGAATAGGCGATGGTCAGCAAACGCGCGACCGCAAGCACTTATTTGAAGCACGCGCCGATGACGGAGACGACAGAGCGCCATCACTACTAGCAAACAGAAGAAGTTCAGCACCAAACCTACTACTTCAACGCACAGCTACCTCCAACCCGCGATTGGGCTCCATAAGTGCCGCGCCACTGCGTGGCCAAGTGACGCGCAGCTGACAAGACAAGACAAGAGCAGGAACGAGGAGCTGAGCGACATGTTTCTTTCCATTCTGTATTGGCTTTGTCACGAATGCCTACCAGTCCCCGCGCGACAGAGATGAGCATGCGCCACGCGACCGAACCGAATCACAATCGCATGCCTGCCCCACATCAGCAAAATGTATTTTCAGCTGCTGCAGCGGCGACTCAACGACACACTACAACGCAGTAAACAGATGCAGTACCACGACAGCATCAGAAATCAGTGGGCACTGACGGTCAGCCTTTCGCGGGAAAGAAGCACACCAGAACGATACCCAGCACCAGACTATCCTGTCACTACCATGGCACGAGCTGACTGCAGACAGTGCAGCAGAACGAGTACGACCCCAAGAATGCCTACTACAGGCGTCGACGGTACTGACCGATACCTCGCGGATACCCTCTACAATATTAATAATCAGCACATCACCAACCGGTGCGATTCCACCATGGACGTGAACAGAGGTATACACGCAAAACATGGGTACGCACTTGGCAACCGTTCCGTCCGCTCAATGATCAGGAGCAACATCGACGCAGGTTCGGAGCTGCTCTCACTGACCAACTTACCAGCAGACTCACTGCGCGCCTCTGGAGCAGCAGCACTTCACCCACCACGGGCCACTTTGACCATGGGCAGCACTTACCGACACATGGCACCACCTACAAGTTACGAGCAGCCTCAGTGCGTCGAGGTACGCGTTACTCCCGACTGCGCCATGCAACAGCTCAACATATTGAGGGGCACAGTAAGATAGCTCCCCCCACCGATGCAGCCCGACATGCCACTGACCCAGTTCGAGCTACTCGCACGAGTTCCAGCCAGTCCAACATGGCCCCCCGCGATATGGCCACCTCGAACCCACGACCATCTTGAGAATCGACCCCCCGCACCTTGCAGTCCCAGTCTTGCCATCGACGCGCGCGATTGGACCAGCGATGGTGTTGCACGTGCCGCGCGCTGTGGGCGACACCTTCAACTGCAAGACGCCTAACATGCTAAGATATCTGAAAACTGACATAGGCGAGGATCAAACCTGCTACCGCGACATTCAGGTCGCATTACACGAACTACGCGAAGTAGAGCAGGTCGAGCACGAACGCCAGGACATGACTCGCAGGCGCTGCGCGGGGCACATCCCACCGACAGTGCTTGGTTGCATGCTCCCACACATCGGCCTCCGACCGCAGCGACGCAGCCCAGACGCCGGCCGGCTCCCGAGGCAGCCGCCGCAACCCAGGACCCAGGCCACCACCCTGGCCCGTAATGCCCGCGCCATCACCGACGTCCGATGTAGACAGCAAAGACCTTCGTCACAACGGTGAGTTCGGCTGCTCAGAGGATTTACCGTGTGCTGTCAAGTTTCTTCCGCCGCGCTTGCAGCGCTGTGATCTGCGAAACAGGCGCCACTTTCGAGTGTTCCTGTGGAGTCCAGCGGAGTGACGTCTTACGGCGACCACAAGGGGCTTCGCCATCCCTGTGGGACTGCGATCTGCGAAATTGTCGCCACTGTAGAGTGCTGCTGGGGGCTCAGCGGAGTGACGTCGGGTGCAAGGATGAGAAGCAAACTGATGACCTCTGACTGCGTCTATACGTGATGCTGTCTAGGGCAACGACCGTGGACAACCTCCCTTGGGTTTCCTGGCCCGCGGGCCGCCTGCAGACTTGGTGGCGCGCCTTCCAGCGTTTAGCTCCCGCACTGAAAAGTGCGGGGAGAAAGCAGAGAAGCTGGCGGGCGAGCTGCGCCTCGCTC
>CAUYUJ010021658.1:18142-45642 GCA_963575745.1 Prorocentrum cordatum | reverse complement strand
AGGAGCTCCCCCCTGCCATGTCGCGCCGACGCCCTCGGGGTGCACCGATCCACTGCCCCGATTGTTCGCCCCAGCACTCGTTCCGTTCTCCTCGCACGAGTTGATTCTAGCGCTGTAGCTGAATGTGGCTCGCTCGAGACTGGTCTTGGGCTTCAACTTTGCCCCCCGCTTCTCGCAAGAGGCTTG
The DNA here is from genome assembly GCA_963575745.1 of Prorocentrum cordatum. NCBI lineage: Eukaryota > Dinophyceae > Prorocentrales > Prorocentraceae > Prorocentrum > Prorocentrum cordatum. The sequence continues at coordinate 45,456 of CAUYUJ010021658.1, read as the reverse complement.
TCCAGAGCTTTCGACGAATTTGGGCTCTAGCTTCACCCCCCGCTTCTCGCAAGAGGCTGGCCACAGAGCTCCCCTCTGCCATTTTGCGCCGAAGCCATCGAGGTGCACCGATCCACTGCCCCGATTGTTAACCCCAGCACTTTTCACACGCGCAGTGCCGAGCAGGTTAGCTAGATGCCATCGGGCTCTATCTTCACCTCCCACTTCTCGCAACTGCGCCCCCCTTTCTCGCACGGACTGCTTCCAGCGTTGTAGCTGATCGTGGCACACCTGCACGTTTTGCTCGCCTTTCCCTCGCTCCCAGCACTGTAGCTGATCACGTCGGGCTCTGCCTTCGCCTCCCACTTCTCGCAGTTTCTCGCAGCGCCAGCGTCCACTGCCACTGCGTGCCCCACTGCCTGCCTTCGCGCATGAGCTGATCTCAGAACTGTACCTGAGGACGTCCGCGCCTGCACTTCCGCTTTCTCTCAGTGCCAGTTGCTGCCGCTTCTTGCCCTTCTCGCAGTGCCAGCGCCTCCTACCACTGCCTGCCTTCGAGCACGAGCTGATCTCAGAGTTGTAGCTGAGGATCTTTGCTCCTGCACTGTCGCATGCTGCCGCCCTTCTCGCACGAACCGCTCCCAGCGTTGTAGCTGATTTTGGCTGGCTCCTGCTCTTCCCACATGAGCTGACCTCATCATCGTAGCTGAGGATGCCCGCCCCTGCACTTCCGCCTCTCGCATGTCAGCAGCGTGCTGCCACTGCGTGCCCTTCTGGCATTGCCAGCGCCTGCTGCCAATGCCTGTCTTCACGCACGAGCTGATCCCAGAAGTGTAGCTTAGTGGATCTGTTCCTGTACTGCCCCCTGCTGGCGCCTCGGGGTGCACTGGTCCACTGCCCCGAGTTGTGGACTGCTCGCTTGTCCCGTACGCGCCGATTTCAACGCTGTAGCTGAGGACGTCGGGCTCCAGCTCTGCCTCCTTCTCTCGGAAACTTGCCAAGGCCTGCTTCCACTGCCCGCCCTTCTCGCACGCGCTGCTTGCTGCGCTGTGGTTGAGGGCGCGCTGTTTGCTCTTCTCGCACACGCTGATGGCGACCGTGTAGCTGAGCACGTTAACCTCCAGCTTTGCTTCCGTGTCCCGGAGCCCCGCCAGGGCCTGCTGCCACTGCCCGCCTTTCTCACATGCGCTGCTTGCCGCGCTCTATGTGAGGACGTCGGGCTCTGCTTCGCTGTCGCACGTGCTGGTCCCATCGCTGTAGCTGATGACCAACTCGCTCGACCTGACTCCAGCAACGTTGTCGCCGCTGAGGCCGATCCCAGCTTTGTAGCTGACCTGCGTCTCTGCAACAGCGCCGCTGCGGCTGGCGCTACTGCTCGCCAGGGGGGTGGAGGAGGGGAAGGAGGAAGGGGAATGCGAGAGGGCGAGGGAGGTGGACTCCGCACCTGGCACGGCGCATGCCCGTCACCGCATTGTAGCTGATGACGTTGGGCACCCACTTCTCTTGATGCCAACCTCTTGCCGTCGACAAGGTTTCTAGCAACGCCATTTCGAAGTTGGCAGTTGAACCATCCGCGCGCGCCCCCGCAGGCCAGGGCGGCTCGGACGCGAAATGGCTTGAGCCAAAATGGCTTGAGCCAAAGTGGCCACGGAGGAGTAGTAGGAGAAGGAGGAAGATGAGGAGGAGGGGGAGGGAGGAAGGGGAGGTGGAGGAGGAGGAAAATGATGAAGGATGCGGAGGAGGAGGAGGAAGAGGAACATGAGTAATAATATGGAAAACTATATTAACAGTCGTTAGAAGAATAACATGATAAGAAGACAGAGAATAACAAGTATTGAACAACCAAGAAGAATACGAATAACCAGAGTGTTAAGAATGTTGGGACAACTGGTAAGACACACACGAATACTACTGCGGCGAACAATAATACAACTACTAAGAATACAACTAAGGAAGCATATTATCAAAAACGTTTGTACAAAGGATATTGCGAATAAGTCGCATACTAAGGACCGTATTGCTAACACATAGTATTTCTTACATTTAGAACACTGATCATACTCATGCAAAGACGAGAAATAGCAATAGTAGTAATACTATTTCGGCGAACCATAATATGAATACTAACGCTATCAGCAGCAACCGTAATAATACTAGTAATGCGATGGATGAGCTCGTAATATTGTTCGTTTTTCATTGATATATATATATATATATACATTCTCAATCGTAAAAGTAAGACTCATGACAATACTAGTGTGGTTATAAGCAGAGTACGATTAATATTAATAGTAAGAATACAACGAATGATGCTACTAATCAGAAGACTGCGACTACTCACAAGAATAATGCGAATAATAAGTAGAGCTAGATGTCGACTACGAAGAATAACGATACGAATTACGAATTCGAATAGTAATAGTAAGAACATAAGAATCGTCAGAACAACGCGAATAATAATACATAATGATAATGTGGCAAACAAGAAAAATGAAGTACCATAATACTGCTACTACTAATAATAATTTGGGTCGTAAGTACTACAAACATTCATCGTAGTATTTATAATGTGTTCATTAATAAGAAGTGTAATAGTAATGCCGCAAATGCTTATCTGAACAATCGTATGATTCTTAATAGTATCAATGACAGGACTACTAGCACTACTACTAATAGTAATGTTAATGATACGAGTAATGCTAACAATAGTAGTAATACCGATAACGCCATCAATACACATACTACTACGATTCATAAGCGTGCTACTACACATGCAAGTAATGGTAGTGTTACTACTACTACTACTACTACTACTACTACTACTACTACTACTACTACTACTACTACTACTACTACTACTACTACTAGTGCTACTACTAGTACTACTAGTACTACTACCACTACTACTACTACCTACTACTACTACTACTACTACTACTACTACTACTACTACTACTACTACTACTACTACTACTACTACTACTACTACTACTACTACTACTACTACTACTATACTACTACTACTACTAGTACTACTACTACTACTACTACTACTCCTACTACTACTACTACTACTACTACTACTACTACTACTACTACTACTACTACTACTACTACTACTACTACCACCAGTAATACTACGAAAACTGATAGCGCTGATACTACTGATGATAATACTAATACGACTATTTGCACTAATCGTGCTAGTAGTATTACAGATGATACTAAACATACGAATGCTAACAATTATATGAGGAGGGGAGGAGGAGGAGGAGGAAGAGGAGGAAGAGGAAGAGAAGGAAGAGGAGGAAGAGGAGGAAAAGGAGAAGGAGGAGGAGGAGGAGGAGGAGGAGGCCTCCCCAGGGGGATCCGGCCCTTCCCGCTCTTTTTCCTGTGCCCCTGCCCCGGTGCCCTCGCGCCTTCGCCGCCGGAGGAGGATGCGATGGTCTTCCTCTTCCAGGCGCTCGTCCTAGGCGCCGCAAGGGCGGTGCAGGGGAGGGGGGGGAGGGACCCAGACCTGTTCCTCCACCTCCTCCTCCTCCTCCTCCTCCTCCTCCTCCTCTCTTCCCTCCTCGCTCGTGCTCCCCTTCCCTCGTCGACCCTTGGAGGGACCACCTTGGGGTGGGGGGGGGGCCCAGACCCCCTCAGGTCACGAAAAAATCATGACGGCAGGTTGTTCTCGATTTTCGGCCCCTGGGGGCCCTTGCCGGCCCTCGGGGGCGCTAGAGAACCACTCGGGCCGAGAAGCCGGTACTTGGGAGTGGGTCCAGGCCGCTGGGGGTCCAAGCCGTGGCAGACAGTCATGACGTCGCGGGTCTGGGGATGGTGGGGGGATGGAGGGGGGAAGGAGGGAGGAGGGAGGGAGGGAGGGACGCGAGGACGAGGGATGGAGGGGGGGGGAGGGAGGCATGAGAGGAGGGAGGGAGGGATGGGTAGGTCGGATGGAGGAGGAGGAGGAGGCGGGGGCGTCATCACGCCGGGTCCATCCGTTCAAGAAGTGCTGGAGCCAGGAGGACGAGTAGGAGGAGGAGGAGGGGGAGGAGGAGGGGGAGGAGGAGCACAAACAATAATATTAATAATACTAGTTATAAGAAAATGCACATCATATGCGCAACAAGCATACTGACAATGTGATTAAGAAGACACATCATACGGTTCATATTAATATTATTCAGAATAAGAAGGAAAGCATCAATCATACTATTCAAACGTATAATTAGAAGAGATATGATAACAATCATATCGAGAAGAGGAATCTTTTTGATATTAATCATAATAGTAATCAGACGAACCAATACTTAGTGATATTATTAGCAATATTAGGAATATTAGTAATCATAGTAATGATAGAATAATAATACCGCTAATACGAACAATACTGATATTACGAATACTACGAACTCTAAAGCAGAGTAATAATAAGACGAGTGCGATTACGAGTGATAATAGTATTACGAACGCGGATAATAATATGAATATGAACGAACTTGAGGCGAATACGACTGACCATATTTTTATTATTCGTATTAGTAGTACTATTATGCATAAGCGTAAGAATGTGGATGACAATGGTTATACTAATACTTGCAATCATATTCAAACTACAAGTAATACGGCTATCATTTAGTAGCAATGATAAAGTTGTTCATGTTACGACGCTGACCATACTACTAATGCGAATCATACTACGAAGCATAAGAAGAGGAGGAGGAGGAAGAGAAAGAGGAGGAGGAGGAGGAGGAGGAGAAGGAGGAGGATGAGGACGAGGATCTCCCCCGTGCGAAGACATTCCTTCCCGCCCTGGGCCCGAGAAAGGGCAACATCGCCCGTTGTGAAGTAGTCGCGACGTCAGGGGTTCACGGCCCCCCTCCCTGCTCCTCCGCAGGCGCGGCCGTCATGCACCTGGGCATGTTCTTCCACACCATGCAGCTGACTGTTGCGCTGTTCGTGCTCGGGATGATCGTGTCGCTTGTCATCGAGGAGAGGAGGAGGAGGAGGAGGAGGAGGAGGAGGAGGAGGAGGAGGAGGAGGAGGAGGAGGAGGAGGAGGCGGAGGCGGAGGCGGAGAGGAGGCGGAGGAGGAGGAGGAGAGGAGGATGATGAGGAGGAGGAGGCGGAGGCGGAGGCGGAGGAGGCGGCGGAGGAGGAGGAGGAGGAGGAGGAGGAGGCGGAGGAAGGAGGAGGAGGAGGAGGAGGAGGCGGAGAGGAGGAGGAGGAGAGGAGGCGGAGGCGGAGGAGGAGGAGGAGGAGGAGGAGGCGGAGGAGGAGGAAGACGAAGCAGACTAATAATAAGAATAATACGACGAATCATACTATGAAGAAGGAGCAGATTTTTAGACTAATAATCAGAAGCAGTCGAATCAGACGAATACGAATACGTTCAAGAAGAAGAATACTACTAATAAAAGAGGAATCAGCATAATAAGAAGACGAATGCTAATAATACTACTAATAATGCTAATATGAAGAATACGAATAATCATACGAAGAAGAATAATACGAATACTAAACATGATAATACTACTGAGGATAATACTAATAAGCATACTAATAAAGACGAATCATAAGAATCATAATGCTCATACTAAGAAGAATAAGCACAACAATACTAATACCAATAATAATTAAAAAATACTACGAATAATACGAGGAGGAGGAGGACAAGGAAGAGGAAGAGGAGGAGGAGGAGGAGGGGGAGGAGGAGGAGGAGGAGGAGGAGGAGGACCAGTGTAAACCCAAGACTCATCAATGATGTTGGAATGCACCCTCCCTCCAAGCTCCCTCTTCATAGGCCCCTTCGGGGGCTCATTACCACTGAGGGAGTTGCCCCGTTGAGGGACAACCGTGTGTAAAGCCAGAAGCGTGCCAAAACACTGTTCTCAGGATTTCAATGCCACGAACTAGCCTGACTGATGCGTCTTGGCGATCCAGAAACGTACCAGCACACCATTCCTGGGATTTCAACACCGCGAATCAACGTAACCAACGTAACTATTACGCCCTGGCAATCAGGAGTCGTTTCAAAACAATTACTGGTACGTTAACCATGAAAACCAGTGAAACTCTTGCAGTCAGAACGAATGTGCGCCGCGCTATGGCGAGAGCCACATTTCGAAAAGGAACCGCCCTCAATCCGTGAAGGCAATGAATGTGCGCGGCGCTAAGGCGAGAGCCACATTTTGAAAACGACCCGCTCTCAATCCGTGAAGCTTTCGTAAACTAAAAAAACACATGTGCGGGGCACCGAGGCGAAAGCCACATATTGAAAATGAACCGCCTTCAGTCCATGAAGCTCTTGCAGTTGTTTGCAACGAGTGAGCGCGGCACCGAAGCGAGAGCCACATTTTGAAAACGAACCGCCATCAATGCGTGAAGCTTTCGCAAATTTTGGAAAACGAATTTGCGCGGCGCCGAGGAGAGAGCCCCATCTTGAAAACGACTCGCTCGCAGTCCGTGAAGCTTCTGCAAGCTTGTAAAGCGAATGTGCGCGGCGCCGGGGCGAGAGCCACATTTTGAAAACCACCCGCCCTCCATCCGTGAAGCGGTTGCCAATTTTGAAGCCCCAGGGTCATAAATGGTGAGCAGGTGTCAGGTTCGCAGGCCTAGAGATTGACACCAACACCAATATCGGCGGTGTGCATCCACCGAGGGAGGAAGATCCCGATCTCGGTGATGGTGGTAATATTCTGGCTTACAAAGTGGCCGAAATATTGCCACCAACACCGAAATCGAGGATCGTCTTCCCCCTGTGGAGGCAACCCCTTGTGTTGGTGTTGGTGCCCATCTAGGCCTCCAACAGATGAAACGCCTGGTCCGCCCTTTCGACCGGCCTCGGGTTACGACAGGGCACCATTATGTATCAGGAAAGGGAAGGAGGCGGAGGAGGCTGGGGCGGAGGCGGAGGCGGAGGCGGATTCGGAGTCGGAATCGGCGGCAGAGGCGGCGGAGGAGGATGAGGAGGAGGAGCAAAAGGAGGAGGAAGAGGGAGGGAGGGAGGGAGGGAGGGAGGGAGGGAGTGGACAACCTCTGTTCGCGGGTTTGGGACTCTTGCTGGCAGTTTCCATTGCCCTGGCCCTGGTCAAGCCAGGTCCGTCCTTGTACGGAGCGGCCGCCAAAGGTTACCGAGAGGGAGGAGCCAAGCGTTCCCGTGCTAATTTGCGCCAGGCTAGAGAGAGCCAGTTGGATAAGTTAGCTGTCTCGATTCGTCACCCAGCTGATCGGAGGCCCCGAGCTCCCTGGTGTTGCACTGCTTGCTTTCAGACGGATGGGGGAGAACAGACTTTCCTCGTTTCCGCATGCCCAGGCCGCCCAGCGATCATCCACCCCTCCTATCGGCTAGAAGGCCATTGTGGAGTCTTTTGGTGCCAGCTCTGTCGACGCTCAGGTGTTCCGTCGACGGGTCAGTTTCTGAAGCTGGGACGCGCCGGTGTGCCTCGCCTCACCGAACACGGGGGACGGGTGGGGGGGCCCTGATGGCGGGCAAACTTCCGCCCAATCTGAAGGCTTGTCCTGATTGATCGGAAGAGATACGGGCCACATGCGAACCCTACCCCTACCCCCCACGACTTCTGAGGGGGAGGGTGGGGTTCACTTTGCTCGGGAGCTCCCGAGCGAAGTGAACCCCACCTTCCCCCTCAGAAATCGTGGGGGGTAGGGGTAGGGTTCGCATGTGGCCCCCTACTATCACTCATATTATTAGGACTAATAAACGTAGGTGCTCGTTGTAATAGCTGTAGTAGTAGTAGTAGTAGTAGTAGTAGTAGTAGTAGTAGTAGTAGTAGTAGTAGTAGTAGTAGTAGTAGTAGTAGTATTAGTAAGTATAAGAATATCAATCGCATGAATCCTTACAGTAGCCTGGTGATCATTCATCTTAAGGATATCAGTATTATTATATTATAATAATTTGATTCGCATTACTTTCACTCCGCCACCTCCTCCTCCCCCTCCTCCTCCTCCTCCTCCTCCTCTCCTTCTCGTCCTCCTCCTCCTCCTCCTCCCTTCTCCCTCTCCTCCCTCCCTCCCTCCCTCCCCCCTCCCTGTTCGCATTACGATTCCTCTCGCATCGTTCTGAAGATTCGCCTTAGTATTACCATTTGTCATAATATCTTACGTATTATCAATATTAATCGCATCCCTCTTCATTTTAGTATTCTTGTTAGGATTGGCAGTCGCATTCTTATTGTGAATATTACCATTGCACGCTTAAGTATTACTATTAGCAGTCCTCCTGTTATAGTATCAGCATAACTCGCATTATTATTGGTCAAAGTTTTCTTAACATTAGTTTTCTTAATCTGATTCCTCCTCCTCATTTTCCTTATACTCCTCCTCCTCCTCCTCCCTCCCTCCCTCCCTCCCTCCCTCTCTTCCTCCATTCCTCGCTCCCTCCCTCCGTCCCTACATCCCCCCCCACTTCCTCTCTCCTCCCTCGTCCCTCCTCCCTCCTCCCTTTTCCATCCTCCTCCTTCCTTCCTCCTCCCTTGGGCTGAAACTATATGCTTCAACCCGGTCGTCTTATCACCGAGAGGTCTTCGTGAACTGCCGATCCGATCCTTCCCCCCCCGTCCCTCCTCCCTCCTCCCTCCTTCCCTCCTCCCCCCCTGCCTCTCTCCATCCTCCTCTTGCCTCTTGCCTGCCCTGGGGGACTGGTTAATTGAGGTACCCTGCGAAATAAAAAGTGCTGGGCCACATCCGTCCGAGTTTGTCAACTCCGCTGCATAGCCTACGCTGCGTCTGATGGGCCCCGCGGCCTCGTAGGTAACATATGTTTTCCTCCTTGTTGATGTTCTGCCCTGCCCCCCACCCTCCTCAGTCCCTTGTCAATCGCCTCGTCCTCCAAGATACTTCCTCTGCTAATGGTCTCCTCCACGGTGCCCTCCCCATCCTCCAATACCTTGTTGGTTATGTCGTCTACGTACCCCGTCATGGAGAGCTGTCCCATCCATTCAGGGTCCCAAGGAAGCGACGCCTCCAAACAGGGGAACCAGTTCTTGATGAACGTTAGGTCCGCAAAGCACTCTAGAACTGGCTCTGAATAGGTTCTGCAAAAAAGCTGCGTCGCCCCCGTGTCTCCAGGGAAAAGGCCACCCTTGCCCTGCTGCCAGAAGGATCCCGTCTCATCTTCCAAGAGAAAGGTATTGTGTACTATTCTGTCCCTGATGAATGTTCGAACCTTTGGCGCGTAGCAGGAGTCGATACAATCTAAGATGGTCGAATGCTGCGCCGTGTAGTATGCATTCGTAGCATCGTGACGCCGCTGAAGGTGAGAAATGCCTGCTGCCTGTATTCTATAACTTCCCGCTATCTGTACTCCCATTGCCGTCTCCCTCCTTCTCCTCCTGAGGCCTCCGTGTATCCAATTGGGTGGGTCCCATTGGGGTTCCATCCGAGCTAGAACTGCACCGTGAAACGCACGACCGAGCGTGCACATGACCATGATGATGCGCTCCCCTTATGTGTCGAGCTTGCTGTTGTGCTTGGGTATGCGTGCAGCCTGTGCGCTGTGCCAAGAAATCGAATGCCTGTCATATAATCTGCAAGCGCGCAGGAGGCTCAGCAGCATGTCTCGAGTCTGGGTGATCTTGGGACGCTCAACAATGAAACCAAGACCGTGTAGCTGAGCCGGCCTGCGCTCGTTAATCCATTTGGGGTGTAGCACTAGGCGAAGGCATTCAGGCGGCGTGCTCCACTTGGGCCACGTCCTCCAAAACCGAAGCCGGCATACACTCCTAGACAAGAGGTTCCAGTCTTCTGCTGCTTTGTACATCGCTTCAGTCGGGTCCATGGTGGTTCGGGATTCGGCTCGAACCTCTTGTGATACCTGCTCTGGTGTCTTAACGACCGCGGCGCAGCCGCCTGGTAGAGGGTATAACTGCATCTTGTGCGCCCAGCTGGCTGCACATGCCGCTGAACCTGGATCTGCTGCAAAACGTCGCTGCCTAGGTCCTCGCTTTTTGCAGGCTAAAATGCGTGCAATCTTCTGAACTAAATAGTTGTTCTGTTCTTTTGCTGCTTGCCGTATTTCAGTGCATCTGCGTTCTTGTATCTCTTGCCAGTGCTGTTGACTATGCTCTCTGATGCTCTTGCTCAGCTGCTTGATCTTTGCGGTGTGCTCCTCATCATCTCTAGCTGCTGCTCGTAGGGTCCGACGCTCGGCTAGGAGGCTCTTGAGGGACTCCAGGTGTTTCTTGTGGCTCTCGGTGTACAGGGGGGACTCGCTGAGGACCTCTATGGTGGCCTGGTTGAGGACTTCCATGAAGATCTGGTTCATCTTCTCTAGATCCCCAGATTCACCAGCTTGGCCAAACTCTTGCATCCTACCCGCGGCCGCTCCATGGCCTCCAGAACCTCCGTGCGCTTGAAGCCTGTCTGAACACACTGGTAGAGGGCCTCACGATTGGGACGCGGTTCTCGGTGGGGCCCAGACGAGGCTGCAGGGCGAGCATGAAGGGCAACGACAACTGGTTTGTGATCCCTGCTTTCTCGATGTACTGCAATATGCAATCTCTTCGCGCTTGATGTGAGCACCTGTACCCTCTCTAGCATGCCAAGAAGGGCGACAGGGACAACAACGTGATCAATGAAGCTCTCCGATCCCGTGTTGGAGGTGAAGGTGGGAGGACAATCTCTGTGGGTGTTGGCGCTCGTCATCTCCCATCCTGCTAGAAAAGGCCGTAGTCTGGCAGAGCTCGGGGTCGTCTTTCCTCTACCAAATCTGCCTGCGACACCATCCTGCGTGGAGTGGGGCAGCCCAGCGTTCAAGTCTGAAAAAATGAGTGGTAGTGCACCTCGTTCTCTGGAAAAGACATCGCTTCACTGAGCCATATGTTCAACTGATCCAATGTATGTTCATACACAAGACGGGCAGCTCGAGTAGTCTCGCGTGGGGGATAGTAAACAACGCAGACTCCGTACATGATCCCTCCTCTCCGGAGTAGCAGCTCAAGACAGCGCCCCCACAGGGTTTTGGGGACTGGAATGATTCTCTTGAGTGAGGACATCGGGAATCTGGACCTTCGCAACAACACGGTCACGCCACATGCCTTGGATGTAAGTGCGCCCTACGAGTACCCATATTCAATAGCGTTGTATGCACCTATTCCCCTGGTCTCCTCCCACTGCTCTCCCTTCGACTTCATCTGCGTGCCCGTCAGCGCGATGATGTCCTTAACGCCAAGTTCCGTCGCCATGTCAAGTAGACGAGCGTGTGTGTTGGGCACCATAGGATTGTACTGCACGATGCGGAGCAGACCTGCATTTGCCGAGGGCGCAAGACCGCCGTCTGACATGTCGCCGCGGGGCGAGGGGAGTGTGCCCCTCGGGCAATTCGGGGAGGTGGGAGATGGTAGGGTGGCGCGCTCCTTGGCACCTCATCTGGGCCACCTGGAGGAGGAGGAGGAGGAGGAGGAGGAGGAGGAGGAGGAGGAGGAGGAGGAGGAGGAGGTCGAAGCAAAAGAAATCGGCGAAGAGGTTGCTGGCCATTTTCAGCCTACGGTGGCCACCTTCGGGGCGCGGGACCGTCAACGCCCCCCCCCCGTGGAAGGGCGTGCACTTTTCACGGGGGCCGTGAGGACGGCCCGGGGGGCCAGGAACAAAGCGGGCCGCCGTGGCAGAACACGGGGCCGCTGTGGAAGAATCGCCCCCCGGTGGAAGAGCGCCTCGTTTTTTCGCGGGTGCCGCGAGGACCGCTCCAGGGCCACGCAGAGCCCCCTCGCGGGCAGCCGTGGAGACAGGAAGCAGCACAGGCCCGACCCCGCGGGGCGCGTGGAGGCCTACGTGGGCCGAGAGCATCTGGCCGCTCCGCGGCCGCATCCTGCTCCCGCCTGGCCTCTCCTCCTCCTCCGCCTCCTCCCCCCCTCCTCCCCTCCTCCTCCTCCCTCCTCCTCCTCCTCCTCCTCCTCCTCCTCCTCCTCCTCCTCCTCCTCCTCCTCCCCCCTCCTCCTCCTCCTCTCCTCCCCTCCTCCTCCTCCTCCTCCCTCCTCCCTCCTCCTTCCTCCCTCCTCCCTCCACTCCCCCTCCTCCTCCCCCTCCTGCTCCCGCCGCAGCTGGCCGCGGGCGCATCCATGGCCGACCGCCTGTCGGATCCAGCTCGCGGCGGACCAGAGAGAGGGCTTGGAGACAGCAGCTCTGGGGGCCCGCGCTCGGGCGGGCCCGGGGTGGAAGAGAGGTCGCGCCGGCGCGTCCCGCGGAGCGCTCTCGGAGCGTCTGGGAGCGCTCTGAAACGGCCGCGGCACCTGACAATCACCACCTACCAGACCACCCCAACCCAACCCGAAGGCATCAATTTATCCTCGATTTCCAGTGGGGGGGGGTCGGGGAACGTTGAAAAAACACGTGGTATCCGTACCCCCCCAACCCGAAATTCGGGTCAAATTCGGGTCTTCGGGTTGGGTTGGGGTGGTCTGGTAGGTTCCAGGCCCGTCAGCTCTCAGAGGGTTTTCCATCGGAGTGTATCTTCATCTTGCCTTCGTCCCGTGCGTCGCGAAACAACAGGTTACGGCGTCTCCTCCTCCCCCCCTCCTCCTCCTCCTCCTCTTCCTCCTCCCTCCTTTGCTCAAGCAGTCATGGTCGAAGCAGCCTGACTGGTGTCCTGCCCGACCATATCTGAATGGCTGCGCCCTGGGCCGCCGCCATTCCCAGAGCGAGCCGTCTTGGGACCACGTTCGGGCTATCCAGAGGCACTCTGGGCCTTATTGGGCTGTTTCGGGACCGTCAAATACTGACTCAGGATGGACTGCCTGTCCTGGGGAAGGAGTCCAGACCTCTGGGGAGCCACGTTGTAAAACAAACACGACGGAGGATGTCTGGGTCTTTTGGGGCACCGTGTGGCTTCTGGGGTCATACTGGGGCTTCTGGGGATGTTCGATTGATGCTCCTTCTCCTCGTCCTCGTCCTCCTCGTCCTCTTTCCTCCGTCTCCGTCTCCTCCTCCCGTCTCCTTCTCCGTCCGTTTCCCGCGCCTCCGTCTCCTCCTCGTCCTCGTCCTCTTTCCTCCTCGTTCCAGCTGTGGCCTGCGATCTCCTGGCAGTGCGACTTGGTTCGCAGTGGCAGCCGATGTGTGAGATGTGGGTGGCTTTTCGGAGGGTGTGCCCCCGTTGCAGGAAACACCTATTGAGACTTCTGGGGGGCCATCCTGGAGGAGGAGGAGGAGGAGGAGGAGGAGGAGGAGGAGGAGGAGGAGAAGGAGGAGGAGGAGGAGGAGGAGGAGGGAGAGGCCGCGGTGCGGAGCTGCGAACAAATATTGAGACTTCTGGGGGGCCATCCTGGAGCTCCGCGGCAGTGTCTCTTGATTTTGGTGGGCCATCTTCGGCGACCTGGGAGGCATCTTTGGGTCTCTCTGAGCCAGCGTCGGGCAGTTTTTGGGCAGATGCCTGCGAAATAGTGTGGCTTTCGCCGTGCCTTCTGAAAGCACCCCCTTGAGACATCAGAGCATCAAGACAAGCGACCTGCAACATCACCGAAGGCCTCGTGTGTTCTTTCCTGTGCCGTTGACGGCAACACCCCACCGCACACCCTCCGGATCTTCGCCTCCGGCTCCTGTCCCAGGCGTTCGTTTTCTTGTGCAAGCTCCTCGGCACCGCCTGCACCCCGGCCCGCCCTCCGGCCGCCTGAGGCCCCGCCCGCCTGTGCCCTGTCTCCCCAATTAGAGCTGTGTCTAGCCCGCCTAGCTTTTACCGGAAGAGGTTCGCTCTCGCCCCGCAGACCAAAAAAATGTTATTTCCTGTTGGCCTTCTCGGGGGCGTCGTGGGGCTTCTTGGTGGGGGCTCGCAGGGCCCTCCCGGCCTTTTCCAGGATGCTTCCTCGAACCCTCTCGGGCCTTCTGGGGCTCTCTGGTCCCTCTTCGGGGCCTCTTGGGGCCGTCCCCTTCCTCCTCCCCTCCCTCCTCTCGGCGTGCCAGTGATGTACGTAGCGTTCAATGTTTCCAGCCCTGGCTGCAGGTCTGGAGTCGTCAGTCACAGAGCCACAGCTGCCGCGATCAGCTGCCCAATCAATCAATCAATCCTGGAGGCAGCTCGAGCCTCCTCGGCCGACTGGTGGCGCCCCCCATGGGGACCCTGGGGCAACCTGCAGCGGCCCGGGAGCTGAGGGGCACCTCCGTCTGGGCAGTCTGTTTCGACGTCGCGGTTCCCCCCCTTGCTGCGAGGAGCAGCTGTGAGGGAGCGGAGTGAGGAAACAGCATCCTGAGGGGAAGGGACCCGTCTTCCCATCACGCCAGGGGCGGCGGCCAGTCTTCCCATCCCACCATCAGAGGGGAATGCGAAGTCCCTGAAGACGGGACGGGGTGGCCACGAGTGGGCATCATAGCCGACTCAAAATCAAAAGAGACATCATAGCCTCATCGTTGACCGTAATCGTTGGCATTCATGTCATGCGTAGTTGCATGCTCTCCTGGACGGCATGTTTTTTTATAGCGCTAACCCCGAGAGGTCTCGACCCGTTCCTCTGGATCAGCCTTTCGTCCTGAGGTGTCTTCTGATGGTCCTGGGGCCCGGCGAGGCCCCCAGATGCCGAACATTGCAAAATATTCATCGTGTTTTTTTTCACGACGCGAGGGGGTCTGGAACAGGGATCAAGATGCGCGACGAGAGACAGACGACAAGCGACACCGGCAAGAGCTCAGCGCGGCGTTTCACAGCCTGGCAGTCCCACATGGGGTTCCAGCGGATCTCCATGTCGGTATCTTCAACGGCACTCTAGGTCCAGGCCCAGCACGCATGCGCCGGTGCTAGCACGTGTCCATGAGAGCAGTGGCAGTTTTGGTGCCATTGCTTATCGCCGAAAGCCTGGGCACGCGCCACGTCTTGGACGGCTCCAGCCTCATCCAGTCTGGCTTCCGCACGGAGCTCGCGCCGCGGGGGGCCCCTGACGTTGCCCGGCCGATCGGGGCGAACGCGAGCAGCACAGCGGATGCCCCCGCGCCTGCCGCCCTGGGTTGGCTGGGCGGCATGCTGGCAAGGTTCACCGCGAGCACTGGCCTGGATCTGGGCGAGGCGTGGAGGCGGGCTGGACCGCGGGCGGAGCTGAGGCCACCCGTGGGCCGTCCACGGCGCACGCCGCCGAAGGACCCCAAGATGACCGCGCACTCGTGGGTCGTGCTTGCCACCATGCTGACGTGCCTCACCGTGCTCTTCCTGGAGCTGTTTCCGCCCTACCTGGTCCTGCTGACTGGCCTGTGCGTGGTCTGGTGCGCCGGCGTCATCACGACGAGGGACGCGATTCGGGGCTTCAGCAACGACGCCCTCGTCACCGTCGGGGCGCTGCTCATCGTGGTCAAGGGCGTGGACAGAGCAAGGGTCATCGACAGCACCGCGTCGCAGTGCCTCGGCGAGAACTCCTCGGAGCGGATGGCCCTGCTCCGTTTCTGCGGCGTCGTGTTCCTGTTCGGCGCTCAGCTGCCCCGAGGCGCCCGTGCGGAAGCGCACCGCGCACCGTGCTCAACGCGTCCGTGTCGACACGCTGCATGTTGGCTCGGCACGCGTTGGCCCACGTTCTGACGAGCGTGCCGCGCCAGACCTACGCCTTCGGCCCGCGTCCCGAGCCCCGTGTCAACACCCCCCGTGCTGCGTGCTGCGTCTTGGGGCAGCTCGGCCACGCGCAGAGGGGGGGCAGGGGGGGAGAGGGGCCGGCCTTCGTGGAAGGACCCCTGCTGCTGAGAAGCCTCCCCGCCCTCCCCCTAACCTTAAGTCGGGCGTGTCCCCCTACAGGGGGATTTTCGACGAAAAGTAAAAAAACACCCAAAAATACCCCCAAAAGGTCAAAAAATACTCAGAACATAGTCCCCGGAATATGTTTGGAGTATTTTTTGATTATTTGGGGGGTATTTCTCATTTTTCGTCGAAAGCCCCCCCTGTAGGGGGACAGGCCCGACTTAACCCTAACCCCACTGTGCGCGCGGCCAGCCAGCTGAGGTTCGGCGGGGTCATGAACAACACGCCCCTCGTGGCGCTGCTGATGCCGGTCATCAGGCCCGCCGCCAGAGCCGTGCGCGGTCTCCACCGCTCCTGGAGGTCGCGTGCCCGCGGGCGCCTCGGGGGGTGCCGGGCCCGGGCGCCGCCGCCCGGCCTCCTGGAGTAGTGAAAAAAATCATGACGGGAGGTTTTTCCCAATTTTCGGCCCCCGGGGGCCCTCATCTCGGGCCGGGCGAAAGGGGGGGATTGGGAAAGGGGGGGTTACGAAATTTGCTGCATGCAGCTGGTTTCGGCCTCACCGAGGGGCCCATTCCTCGATACATGGCCGCCTCCGGCGCCGGGAGGCGCCGGCAAAATCAGCTCCGCGAGCTGATTCTCAAACCCCCCCTTTGCTATCCCCCCCTTTCGCCCGACCCGATCATCGGGCCTCGAGAGCGTCAAGAAACGACTCAGGATGCAAAGCCGGTCATGGGGAGAGGGTCGGGACCTCTGGGGGTCGACGTAATGAAGAAATCATTACGTCGGGGGTCTGGGCTGCCCGCCCCCCGTGTGGGCGGGAGGCTCGCTCTACGACGTCCTCGGGACGCGTGCTGGCCCAGGGCTCGACGGCGCGTGAGAGTGACCCTTCGCCGGAGGGATCTCTGGTGGGGGCCCACTGGGGTCCCCCCGATCGTGGAGCGCGATGCGGTCATGGCTGCCCGCGCGCTTGGATCTGGTCACCTTGCGCCCCCTCAGTCCGTGCGCTATAAAGGCCACTCCTGCCTGGGGTCACTCTTGCGTGTGGCCGAAGTGTGTGCTCACGGCCGCGGGGGCGGCCGGGGGGGGTGGCTGACGACGGAGGCTGTCGTGTTGAGAGAATCCAGGCGGAGGTCTTCGAGAGTTTTCGCGGGTTCCCGAAGGTCTTCCTGCCCGTGGGTGCTTCCCAGCAGCTGCGCCTCGTCGAGAGCTCTCCGGGCGTGCCCGGATCGCCCCGAACGGCCGTCGGAGGTCCCAGCTACGGTCAAATCGGGCGTGTCCCTCGACAGGAGGAATATTCAAAATGATAAAGAAGCTTTTTGGAGCACTCTTGGTTCTTCGCCCAACTCCGCCTGCAGGGGGACGTGCCCGACCTGAAGCTACGAGTCACCACCCACCAAACCACCCCAACCCAACCCGAAGCCCTCAATTTGCCTTCCATTTCCAGTGGGGGGGGGGTCGGGGAACGTTGAAACAACACATGGAATCCGTACCCCCCCCAACCCGAAATTCGGGTCAAATTCGGGTCTTCGGGTTGGGTTGGGGTGGCCTGGTAGGTAGTCAACGAGTTGGGACTCTCGGGGCAGCGCGTCGCTCCGCTGGCTCTGGCCCGCCGCGCTTCGGTCGCGAGCCGCTGTCCGCTTCCCTGGCCCACGGGCGTCTGCGCCCCGAGCCTCTCCGAGCTCGGGGTCCCCCAGGCGGTGCGGTGACCACGCCGTGCGGTGAGTCCGTGGGGGCTCGGGGCCACCGCACGGCTTTGGGACATTCGTGTCGTTCTCCGAGGACGTCTCGGGCGACGGGGGCCTCCGAGGTCCCAAGACCGTGCGGTGACGGACCGTGCGCGGTGAGGTCTCGGGGGATGTCGAGGTCACCGCACGGTCTGTCACCGCACCGTCTCGGGACTCCCAACGAGCCTCCCGCCCCGGGAAGCGGAGCGGCACGCGGTCCACTCGCAGGGCACAGCGTGTCGCCGCGGCCGCAGCCGGTGACGCGCTGTGCACGAGCTCCTGACCGCACCCCCGGTCGGCTCCGCCGATGGCACGCGGCAGGGTCCTTTTGAAGTCCGATCGATCCGATGCGACATGGGTCTCGTCCAGGTCGATCCGAGCTGACTTCGATTCTCCGCCGATCTGATGCGACACGACGCTTGCACGGCACTGTTGTGCATCCTGGTTCCGCCGATCCGGTTCGATTTCGACTCCGTGCTGACGCGGTCCGACTCGACGCACGATTCCGACTCTATTCGGTTTTCCGATTCGATGCTGACCGATCCTGCGCAGCCCGTGCCCTTGCCCTCGCTGCACCATCTGCGTCGTGTTGAGGGGCCTCGGTGGAGAGGCACACGCTGGTGCCGACACGCGTTCTGAGGGACATCGGGTCGAATCGCGTCACTCCCTGGGGTCCCCGGGGGCAGCACTCCAGGAGTGGTAGAGACGGACGTGTCCTCGCGGTGCATCAGGGACTGGTGCCGTGAGAGGGGGTTTGCCCCGTCGAAGTTCCTCATGCCCTTGGCGTTCGCCTCCATGGGCGGCGGGCAGATGACGATCGTCGGCTCGTCCACGAATCTGATGGTGGCAGGCATGCTGGAGGAGGAGACGGGCGAGACGTTCACGTTCTTCGACCCAGCCAGGGTGGGTGCCATCGTCAACGTGTTCGCCATGGGCTACCTCGTCCTCGTCGGCGTGCGCATGCTGCCCGAGGGGGGTGGGCTCTTCAAGACGCTGAAGGAGAAGAAGGACGACATGGTGACGCAGGTCCAGGTGCTCCCGCACTGCCCCCTCGTCGGCACGGACCTCAGCGAAGCGATGGAGCAGCTGCGGGTCCCCCGGGAGGCTCGGGCCGCACGGAGGGCGGGAGCGGGAAATGGGGGAGGCCACGAGATCTGCGGCATGCAGCCAGTCTCTGCCCCGCCGCCGGGCCCACTCCTCGACGCCTGGGCGCCCCCCCTGGCGCCAGGAGGCGCCAGGCAGACCAGCTGCGTGAGCTGATTCTCTGGGCCTCCTGGCGCCCCCCTGGCGCCAGGAGGCGCCAGGCAGACCGCCAGGCAGACCTGCTGCGCCAGGCAGACCAGGCGCCAGGCAGACCAGCAGGCCCTACCCGTTGCTGCCCTACCCTTTCGTCTTTTCCCCCCCGTTGAGGCCGTGCTGAAGATCTTCCGCCAGCCTCCGCGGCGGAAGCTCAGCAAGCTCCCCGAGGGCGGCCCGCGGCGCACCTCGCCCGCCGGGGACCCGGAGAGAGGCGGCGCCGCGTTCCGGAAGGTGTCCTTCCACGGCGCGGACGAGGATGCGCGGCGCGCTTCGGGGGGAAGGCAGGGGGGGTGGGGTGGGCCTTCTACGAGTTGCTGGTCCAATTTTCCACCACTACTACCACAGGATGTGGAGGTCCTCCTCCTCCTCCTCCTCCTCCTCCTCCTCCTCCTCCTCTGGATCCAGCTGGGACCTCGCTGCTCCCTGGGTGGCTGCGGACTGCGCAACCGTCGCCACTTTCGTGGGCTCCTGGGAGGTCCAGCGGAGCCGGGGGCCACGCGCTCCCATTTGAGACCTCGCTGCTCCCTGGGTGGCTGCGAACTGCGCAGCTGTTGCCATTTTCGCGGGCTCCTGGGAGGTCCAGCGGAGTCGGGGGCCACGCGGATCCAGCCGATACCTCGCTGCTTCCTTGGAGGCTGCGAAGTGCGCAGCCGTCGCCACTCGCATGGGCTCCTGGGAGGCACGGTGGAGATGAGGGCAGCAGTTCAGGCGATGGGTTCTTGTGGGTGGAGCTTTCATACAAAGATTCGCCTCGCGTGGAGAAGGGGTACCTCTCGGGCATATTTTCACGACTTCGGCCCCCAGAGGTCTCGACTCCTTCCCCGCGACCGGCTCTTTGTCCCGAGCTGTTTTTTGATTGTCTCGGGGCCCGATGTGAGCAATCCGGAGGCCGAGACTAGTTTTGGCCCTGAGATCCGACTTCGCGGAACGATCGGATCATCGACGAAACACTCGACCGGAGCCCAGGACGCTCTCTTTCTGTGGCTTTTTTTTGTGCCGCATCGATCCAGAGGGCCTCGGAGCCCGAGGCGAAGCAGCGTCGCCCGCTGTGAAATAAGATGGTGGCGCCAGAATCTCGGGGGAGAAAGCTGTTGCTCGGCGGCCACTCGGATCCAAGCAGCGGCATTCGAGGAAACAAAAACGGCATGAACATACATTTTTGGCGCTCCGAGCGGATTTCTTGGACCCGCGCTGGGGCCCCCTGGCGGCGCCTCTGGCGCCGCCCATGGCGGGCTCCGCGCGCCAGGGAGGGGGGTCCAGCGCAGATCCAAGAAATCCGCGCGGAGCGCCTACAGTCTATATAGGCATGGCAACCGTGGGACGCAACGAATCAAGTTCATGCAGGATGACGTTTATTCGGCGTCACCCCAACATGCTTATAATATATGTGCGTCGCCCCCCCCCCCCCCAGGGGCGACGCGCGCACCGAACAATCTTATAGTATATGCGTCGTGGCGGGCGCCTTCTGGCCACACCGCTCGGGAAACGATGTACTACAAGATGGGTATACTACATGTTCGGGTCGGACGCGCGCCTCCGAGGAGGACATATAGTACTAGTATATCTATGTGCGTCCCAATAGTGGAACGATGTTTTTTGGGGACCGATTCGCAGCTCAGTTTTCCGAATTTTCGGCTTCGTCTTCGCTCTGGCGCCGTCTGGCCCGTCGACTGTCTGGGCGCGAGCCCGACCAGGGCGCGGATAGGGAACGATCAAAAGGCAGTCTCCCGGCCAGGGGCCCGTTTTTCTTGTCCTCATCCTGAGCGCCGCCGCGTGATCGCGGAGGAGGAGGAGGCGGAGGAGGAGGAGGAGGAGGCGGAGGAGGAGGAGGAGGAGGTGGTGGAGGAGGAGGAGGAGGAGGCCCTTTGGTCCGGCAGGGCCTGTGGTGACCATCGTCTTTTGGTTTTCGGGCCATAACTTAGGTCCTCGGCGGCCGTCTGGGACGATCCAGGCCCCCTGCCCTCTCGGCGAGTCGCAGCCGCTGGAACGCAGCCCGTCCGAAGTTGGGAATCCGCGGAGAGCCGACGAAAACGCCTGAAAACTTGAACCTCGAGCTTTGGAGAAGCCCCGCCGCCTTCTCGAGAAGGCCTGCCTGCCCCCTAATTATACCCTCTCCCTTTTGTGCGGAGGAGGAGGAGGAGGACGAGGGGGAGGAGGAGGAGGAGAACGGGGAGGAGTGAGTGAGTGAGTGAGTGAGTGAGTGAGTGAGTGAGTGAGTGAGTCAGTGAGTGGGTGAGTGAGTGAGTGAGTGAGTGAGTGATAGACGACGGTCGCGAAGCGAGCTCCGGTGGATTACGACGCCCGACGAGCCAACTCTGCTCGGCTGCGGACCTCAGGCCAGCGCCCTGCGAGAATAATATATATATATATATATATATAGATATTCATATACATATATATATATATATATATATATATGTATATATATATATATATACATGTCGGAGTAGGCCGAGGGGGGGCCCAGGCCGGTGCCATCATCCTCCATGGGCGCCCCCCGGAACCTTTGGGGGGTCATGGACCCCCCGGGACTGCCCCGGGCCGCTTCCAAATTGCCCACGACAGGCCACGCGGGCCGTACAGGTGGTCAAGAAAGCCTCAAGCGGCCCCGAAGACGCCCAAGAGCGACCCAAGAGGGCCCGAGATGGCTTGAAGATGGCCGACGAGGGCCCCAAGAGGGCCCTCAAGAGGTAAACATCTGCCCATTCCCCTCGTAAAACGTTCATTTTCAGCATACTCGCTGGCTTCGTCTTCACAGTGCCCCAGACGCCCCCGCGGAGCCCCAACACAGCCCAAGAGAGACCCAAGAGGGCCCAACACGGCCCAAAAGTGTCGGCCTGTGGGGCTCACGGAACCCCCCGAGACGGCCCAAGAAGCCCCAAAGCCGGCCCAGGAGGCCCCCAAGACGGCCTCAGGGAGGCCCAAGAGGGCCTCGTTCGAAATCATGTTCCCCGGAAGCCTCTCCGGGAACATGATTTCCAGGTTCCCAGGATCGATCACGAATTCGTGCTGGATTAGCGAGCAAACGCAACTTTGCACCTCTTGACTTCACATCCCATTTGCGGATATCACGCTCACCGACGTGAGTTTCCACAACCCCGATGAAGACATGCTTGCCAGAAGAAAGAAGATGCCATGTTCTGTCTCCAGTGCATGTCACACTGGAGTGAAATAATGTTGAGGTGGTCTCTGGAGATGATCTCACCTCTCCCCCGTGCTGCAGTCGCTCGGAGCCCTCGATCGTGTCGCCCACAGTCGGAGGCCCGCAGCTCCGCAGCTGCTGGTCCCAGCGGAACCTAGGGCTCCCTCGAGGGCGCGAAGTTATTCGCGCTTCGCGCTTCGCGGTCCTCGTTCCTTCTCCCCCTCCTCCTCGTCCTCCTATTCTCCCTTCGGGGGGGCGGCGCGAGGGCGCGAAGTTATTCGCGCTTCGCGCTTCGCGCAGCGCGAAGCGCGAAGTTGGGAGCCCTAGCTAGTCATTTGGCAGCCTTGGGCGGCTTGGCGGCTTGGCACTTCCAGCCCCAGGCTCGCCCTTGCCTCTGGTGGATGGCTGCGAGCCCTTGCCCTTGCCGATGGGCTGCGCCGCGTTCTGCTTCCGCTCCTCGAGCAGCTTCTCCTGAGCCTCGCGCTTGGCCTCCGTCAGCTTCTCGGCGGCCTCGCGAGGCTCCTCGTCATCCTCGGTGTCGACGGCCTGGCTCACGCCATCGTTGTCGTTCGAGGCATCTGCTCCACCGCTGGTGGGCGCCGCTGGTGGCGCCGTGGCGGGGGCCGATGCCTCGTCGCTGCCAGCCTGACCCTCGACAACTCTACGCTTCTTGGCCATCTTGTTCTGCACCGCCGCGCGCACCTCCGCGGCCTTGGACAGCACGTTGTCCACCTCGGTCTCCTTCGCGCTGAGGAGTGCTGGCAGCGCCGTTAGGCCCGACTGCAGCTTGCGCATGTCAGTGCGCTCGGCCTTCTCGCACTCGAGGTCGTCCAGGTCCTCGAAGATGTTGGTGTCCACCTTCAGCTCGAACTTGGGCGAGGCAGAACCTGGCGCGCCTGCGGCCGCCGCCAGCGCAAGGCCCTCGGCTGCCGCCACGGCTGCCGTCGCCTGCGTCTTGGCCCGCGCTGCCTTGGGCCAGGAGCAGCCCCGCCGCTGCCGCCTTCTCCTGCAGCCTGCGCTGCGGTGAGCGCTTGCTGGAGCCCGACCACGTTGTCCACCGCCTGGGAGTGCTTGTGGTCTGCATCCTTGCACGCACTGGCAGCACGTCGCACAGCTTCAGCAGCCGCATGCGACGCGTCCATCGAAGCGCCTGCTGTCGGCGGGGACAGCTGGTCGACTCTCGCCTGGAGCGCCCTCTTCAGCTGCTGATCCTCCGTGTTCTGGATCGTGAGCCGCAGCAGTGAGACCTCGTCCCGTGGAACTGCCTTGGAGGAGCTCTCACTGGCCTTTGCCACCCTTGACGCCAGACTGGTCAACATCATCACCATACTTTGACTTTTGAAGCTTGACCTGCCTCTTGCAGCTCGGGCACTGTCTGTTGTTGGCCAGGAGCGTGGTGTTCCATGCAGCACGTCCGCAGCTGCAACGAGACCACAAGTGCCCATGGCTGGCCATGCTGTGAAAAAAGACAGACTGAATATGCTGTCTTAGTTGTCTTCGGGAGCGACTCACTGGAGCTCTCGCAAAGAAATGCCCCAAACACCTCGTGCAGGGAGGGACAGGAGACGGGCTCGCCAAAACGGTTCGAGCCCAAGTTGCTTGAGGGAGGAGGAGGAGGAGGTCGAGGAGGAGGGGGAACATGGCTGAGGAGCAGGGCGAGGAGGGTGATGCTGATGATAATGATGATGATTATGATGATGATAATGATGATGATGATGATGATGATGATGATGATGATGATGATGATGATGATGATGATGATGATGATGATGATGATGCTGATGCTGATGCTGATGCTGATGCTGATGCTGATGCTGATGCTGATGCTGATGCTGAATGCTGATGATGATGATGATGATGATGATGATGATGATGATGATGATGATGATGATGATGATGATGATGATGATGATGATGATGATGATGATGTGATGTGATGTGGATGATGATGATGATGATGATGATGATGATGAGAGGAGGAGGAGGAGGAGGATGAGGCGTTCGCCCCTGGGGCGCCGCCGGATAGGACCGCACACGCCGCCTGTGGGGCATCGCGGAGGGGCGCCCCCGCGCGGCGTCCGACTGGGCGCCGGGGCCCCGGGGCGACGCGGCCGCCCAGGGCCTGGGAGAGGAGGACCCGCAGATCAGCACGATCGAAATGGATACCCAGATCCCCATCTCCTCCTCCTCCTCCTCCTTCTCCTTCTCCTCCTCTCCTCCTTCTCCTCCCTCCTCCTCCTCCTCCTCCTCCTCCTCCTCCCCTCCACCTCCTCCTCCTCCTCCTCCTCCTCCTCCTCCTCCTCCCCCTCCTCTCCTCCTCCTCCTCCCCCTCCTCAACCCTCTCGCGCCGTGAAACCATCTCGACAGTGGGAGGCGTTTCGCTATCTTCGGCCTCTGGGGGCCCTTACCAGGCCTCGGGGCCGTCAAGAATGGATTCAGGGTGAAACATGGGTCCCGGGGAAGGGGTCCAGACCTGTCGAGTTGCCCAGATCCCCTCGAGTTGGGAAAAACCACGACGTTCGGTTTTTCACCAATTTTGGGGCCCGGGGGGCCCCGACCGGACCGTCAAGAACCGACTCAGGGTGACTGTGAAGCCGGTGCTGCGGAATGGTTCGAGACCTCTGGGGGTGGATGTTATGAAGAAGACGTGGCGCAGGTGTCTGGGAGCGGAGAGCATCTACAGCCACGATGCTGAAATAAGGAACAGTTTGGGTTCGGAAGGGCTTGGATGTTCCTTAGGTCCCTCCGCGATCGTTCCCCTAGCCCTCCACGTGCACCCAGCGCTTCGCTCCTTTACTTCGCGTTCCTTACTTCAGCATCCCGACTGCAGGCTCCCCGGGCGGGGTCGGAGGATCGCGCCGCATCCCCGGTGCATCGG
The DNA here is from genome assembly GCA_963575745.1 of Prorocentrum cordatum. Taxonomy (NCBI): domain Eukaryota; class Dinophyceae; order Prorocentrales; family Prorocentraceae; genus Prorocentrum; species Prorocentrum cordatum. The sequence goes on along the minus strand of CAUYUJ010021658.1, from coordinate 20,789 downwards.
CGACGCGGCTCGACGTGGAGCCAGTTTTCCTCGACGCCAGCGTCGCCGATGAGTTTGCGATGCCTCGCCGATGCATCGGTGATGAGGCGCGGTCTTACGATCCCGTCGTCTCCGACCACGTCTGCGTAGAAATGATGGGGCCGGCAATCATCGAAACGGGCAAGAGGCATGGTCGACGATCGAAGCCCAGCCCCCCGCGCGTCGTGAAACAAATCAAGGCTGACGTTTTTTTTTTTTTTTTTTTTTTTTTTGGTTTTTCTCTTTGTTTGTTTTGTTTTGTTTCTTGTTGTTTTTTGTTTTTTGTTTTGTGCTTTTTATGTTTTTTTTTCCCCCCCTCCCGTTTTCTGTCGTTGGGTGCCCTCGCTGGTCTCCGGAACCGTCAAAGCGACTCGGGATGAACAGTCGTTCCCAGGGAACCGGTCGAGACTTCCGGGGGTCGACGTTCTGAAAAATTATGGCGTCGGGGATTTGGGAACGGACGGAAAGCATGTGGACGAATACCGACAGCAGTTTCTGCCCATTTTGAGCAGGAGTCACTGTCGGTGTCGCCACGGACGGTGTCCATTTGAGACAGCAAGTCGCCTGCCCAACAGCGGCCGCTGTCGGTGTTGGACAACATTTGTTGTTGGGCATTGTGCCTATTGTTTCCGTCCCCATGTCGGGTGTGCCGAGCAGAAGGCATCTGTGCACCACCACTGCGACCTCTATCGAGCCTTGCCTCTGCGGGTCCAATCAGCAAGTTAAGATCTGCAGTCTTCTGACGTTTCGTCGGTTTTCGGCGGTTTTCCAGCCTCTGGATGCGCTTTAGCAGCTGTGCTTCGTCGAGAGCTTTCCAGGTGTGCTGGGTCGTCCCGAACGGCCGCGGGAGGCCCAAGTTATGGCCCGAAAGTCCAATCGGCGCTGGGGTATCGGACACCCCCCTCACCTGGCCGCCGACGTCCTTCAAACTCTCTGAAGCTCTGATTGGTTGTTAAGAAGTCTGACCTGCAGGGGTAAGTCTCACACGTTAGATTTCTGTTTTGGGGACCTTCCTTGGGCCCACCTATCGGACCTGCTCGACTCCAGCTCGAATCCAGTTCCACTCTAGTTCGACTCCAGGTCGATTCAAGCTCGACTTCGGTGCAAGTTTGACTTAGCATGACGCATGAGCGGAACGATTCGTCCCAGGAAGGCCCCCAGACAGGGTTTATTTCGATCCGATCGATCCGATTCGATGCCGATTCTGTCTGGCTGGCTCGATCCGATTCGATTCCGATATTCGATGATCCGATGAGGCCCGATGCTCGCATGGCGCTGCCGTGCATCCTGGCGCAGCCGATCCGATTCGACTCCGGATCCGTGCCGAGGCAGCCCGATCCGATGCACGATTCGACCCGACCCGATTTGCCGAATCACAATTGCACATGGTTGGGCCCTCCTTCGCCAGGATAACATGTAGACGCTCGCCCGACCCTGTTTCGACACTGTTTTGACACTCTTTTGACATCTTTCTGGGTGCTCGAAATTATTTCTGGGATGCGGTCCTGCCCGTGCGCGCGGCCGGGGCGCGTCCGCGTGGCGGGGGTGGCGTGCCACCCGCGCGCGGCAGACCAAGGGGGCGGCGAGGGCGAGCGGGTGGGGGGCGGGGCCGTCCTCTTTGTCCTCGCTCTCGTCCTCGTCGTCGTCCTCCTCCTCCTCCTCCTCGTCCTCGTCCTCCTCTTCCTCCTCCTCCTCCTTTTCCTCCTCTTCCTCCTCTTCCTCCTCCTCCTCCTTCTCCTCATCCCTTTTGTCCTCCTCCTTATCCTTCCTCCTCCTCCTACTCGTCCTCCTCCTCCCTTTTGTTCTCCTCATCCTCAGGCCTTTTCCCCTCCTCCTCCTCCTCCTCCTCCTCCTCCTCCTCCTCCTCCTCCTCCTCCCTTTTCTCCTCCTCTTCTTCTTTCTCCTCCTCCTCCTCCTCCGCCTCCTCTTCCTCCCTTTTCTCCTCCTTCTTCTCCTCCTGCCTTTTCTTCTCCTCCTCATTGATCTTCTTCCTCTTCTTCTTCCTCTTCCTCTTCCTCTTCTTCTTCCTCTTCCTCTTCTTCTTCTTCTTCTTATGTTTCCTCTTCCTCTTCCTCTTCCTCTTCCTCTTCCTCTTCTTCTGCTTATTTTTCTTCTTATGATTCTTCTTCTTCCCATTATTATTTTTATGATTCTTCTTATTCTTATTATTCGTCTTCTTCTTCTTCTTATTCTTTTTCTTCTTCTTCTTCTCGTTCTCCTCCTCCTCCTCCTCCTCCCTTTTGTCCTCCTCCTCCTCCTCCCTTTTCTTCTCTTCTCTTCTCTTCTCTTCTCTTCTCTTCTCTTCTCTTCTCTTCTCTTCTCTTCTCTTCTCTTCTCTTCTCTTCTCTTCTCTTCTCTTCTCTTCTCTTCTCTTCTCTTCTCTTCTCTTCTCTTCTCTTCTCTTCTCTTCTCTTCTCTTCTCTTCTCTTCTCTTCTCTTCTCTTCTCTTCTCTTCTCTTCTCTTCTCCTCTCTTCTCTTCTCTTCTCTTTCTCTTCTCTTCTCTTCTTTTCTCTTCTCTTCTCTTCTCTTCTTTCTCTTCTCTTCTCTTCTCTTCTCTTCTCTTCTCTTCTCTTCTCTTCTCTTCTCTCTTCTCTCTTCTCTCTCTCTCTCTTTCCTCTCTCTCTCTCT
>CAUYUJ010021658.1:15000-18042 GCA_963575745.1 Prorocentrum cordatum | reverse complement strand
GAGGAGGAGGAGGAGGAGGAGGAGGAGGAGAATGGAGGAGGGAAGAGGGAGGGAGGATCTGCTTCCCCCAGGAGTCCCTCAAAGGGTCTGGGTCCCAGAGGGCCGGCGGGCGCTGGGAGGGGGCGGGGGCGGGGACTGCTCGCCTCGGGCGGTCGTTTCGAGCGGCGCCAGCGCCCGCGCTCGGCCAGGCCCGGTGGGGACTGAGCCTCTCGCGGGGGAGGCCCCGACCTCCGACCCACTTCAGCCACGCGCCCGTGGCAACGGGAGGCGCGCGCGCGCGCCTGAGTCGCAGGGGATTAGGGGGTCAGAGCCCGAAGGGGCCCAAATCGCTGATATCCCGAAGGTTCGAGTGGGTTGTCGCGTTCTCGCCCTTTCGGGCTTCCGTCAACTCAAGAGGGCCAAAGGAGCCTCCAAGGTGGCCCCAGGACGGCCCCAGTCGGCCACGCGCAGAGGGGGGCAGGGGCAGGGGGGAAGGCTTCTTGGAAGCGCCCTTGCTTTTTAGAAGGCGCGGGCCTTCTCTGTAGATGTAGGGCCTGCGGCTTCCTAGAAGCAGCCTCCTTCTAAGAAGCCTTCCCCCCTCCCCCTACCCCCTTGCGCGCGCCGCCAACCATGTCCAGGTCCTCCCCAGACATGATCGCGTCGTGGCAAAAATCAGCTCGGGCGGCTTTTGGTCGTTTCCGGCCTCGGGGGGTCCCTCGCGGGGCCTTCGGACCGTCAAGGAACAGCACAGGATGAGACACTGGTCCCAGGCAAAGGGTGGGGACTCCGATCCACCTTCTAAGGTTTTTCGAGGCGGTGGGCGCTCGCCCCCCCCCCCCCTCCCCCCCCCCCAGAGATCCGACGCTAAAAAAAAGTTGGAGCGGTCGGTGTTGGGCCGCTTTTCATATGTCAAGGAACGACTCGGGGACGGAGAACCTGCCCCGTGGCCAGACCTCCTCGGGGCCCACGCGTCGCAAAGTGGCCCAGACCTCCAGCGAGAAGTGGGGCGAAGAGCCTGTCCTGGGGCCAGACCTCCTTGGGGCCTACTCGGGGGAAGCGGCCCAGACCTCCCTGGGGCCCACGCATGGAAACAGCCGGAGCGGCCCGACGTCTGGGCCTGTCTCGCGTGGGCTCTGCGCCGCGGGCCTGGGCGACGACGAGGCTCCCGAGGCCCGACTCGAGAGGACACCGCTCCTGGGGACACGATGGGCTTGGCGAGGATCGGTGTTGGCGTACAGACGGCACCGTCCTGTGCTCTGTGCTCGTACCCTAGGAGGAGGAGGAGGAGGAGGAGGAGGAGGAGGAGGAGGAGGAGGAGGAGGAGGAGGAGGAGGAGGAGGAGGAGGAGGAGGAGGAGGAGGAGGAGAGGAGGAGGAGGAGGGGGGAGGAGCAGGGGGAGGAGGATGGAGGAGGAGGAGGAGGAGGAGGAGGTCTCCTCCCTCCCTCTCCTCGTCTGTCTGTCGGCTGCCCAGTGGCATGTCTTGCATCTACCGCCGGAGACCCTTGGAGCGGTGCTCCAGGAGTCACCTGGCCTTCGTTTGATCACCCCCCCAGGGCCGCCCAGCCCTTGCAGGGGGGGGGGGAGGGCTCCGATCGACGATTTTTCAAGCCACCAGGAATCAGGAATCAGGAGGAGGAGGAGGAGGAGGAGTAGGAGCAGGAGGAGGAGGACGAAGAGGAGGACGAGCAGGGGGAGGAGCCGCTTCTCTTCCCTGCTCGTCCATCCTCGTCCCTCCTCGTTTCGTCTCTCCTCGTCCCCACCCCCCTTCTCCTCGTCCCTCCTCGTCCCTCTTCCCCCGTTCCTCCTCGTGCCTCCTCGTGCCTCCTCCTCGTCTCTCCCCCTCGTTCTTCTCCTTCTCCTCCCCCTCCCTCCTCCTTGTCCCTCCTCCGCCCTCGTCCTCGTCCCTCCTTTCTGCTCTCGTGCCGTTCTGCCCAGGCCTCCAGCGGAGGTGCTTCGACGCCTTCGGCCTCGGGGGGCCCTTGCCATGAGCCGTGGCCGTCGAAAAACGGCTCGGGGTGAGCCCGTTCGGGACTTCGGAGCCTTCGTGATGAAACAAAGCAATGCGTCGTATCTCTGGGTGCTTCTCCTCCCTCCTCCATCCCTTTTCCCTTATGAAGAACTCCTCCCTCTCGCACCCCGAGGCGTATTGGTAGGGCGGGCCAGGCGTTTCGCCCAAGACTTCTTCACCATCTATGATCCTGATGCTTCAGATTCCCAACAGTTTCACGTATGGAGGGCGGGTCGTTTTCAAAACGTGACTCGCTGTAGTGCCAGGCGCATTCGTCTGATCAGTTCGAAAGAGCTTCACGGATGGAGGGCGGGTGGTTTTCAAAATGCGGTTCTCGCCTCAGCGCCGCGCGCAGTCGTCTTACTAAACATTTTCAAGACTTTCTGGATGGAAGGAGAGTGGTTTTCAACATGTGGCTCTCGCCTTAGCGCCGCGCGCTTCGTGTTAAACGCTTGCAACATTTCAACGAACTCATGGCGGGTCGTTCTCAGAGTGTGGCCCTCGCTTTAGCGCCGCACACATTCGTCTTAAAAACTTGCAGAAGTTTCAGGATGGCGGGTGGGTGGTCTTCAAAATGTAGTTCTCGCCTTAGCGCCGCGCATATATCTTTAAACAGTTTTACAGCAGGTTCGCAGAAACATTGTGGGTGATTTTCAAAATGTGTTTCCCGCTTTAGCGCCCCTTGCATTCGTTTCAAAAGTTCGCAAGAGTTTCATGGATTGAGGGCTGGTTGTTTTCAATATGTGATTCTCGCCTTAGCGCCACGCTTGTTAGTCGTACAAGTTTACAACAGCTCAGCGGATTCTTACTGTTGACGTCCCAGCAATGGTGTTCTGATGCGAAGCAGGGTTTTTCAGGGCGCAACAGTCACGTTGATTCGACGTTGATTCGCGTTGTTGAAGTCCCCGGAACGGTGTCCTGTCACGATGCAGGATCCTCAGGACGCAACAGAAAAGTGGATTCGTGGCGTTGAAGACAAAGGAGTGGTTTTGGCACGATTGTGGATTCTCAGACTGTTGTCTTCCAACGGGGCATTTCCAGCAGTGAACATCTA
>CAUYUJ010021658.1:0-5000 GCA_963575745.1 Prorocentrum cordatum | reverse complement strand
TTCCCCCCCTCTCCCTTTGGCACCTCTCGGCCACCCGGGGGAGCGCCGAGGCCATGACCATCGACACGGCGGTCGCCAAGTGCGGCCGGGGCCGGGCAGGAGGAGGGGCAAGGAAGGAAGAAGAGCTTCTCCCTCCTGCTCTTGCCTCGTGCTCCTGCTGCTGCTGCTCCTCCTCGTCGTCGTCGTCGTCCTCCTCCTCCTCCTCCTCCTCTTTCTCTTCCTCATAATTAGTTCTTCTCGTCGTCGTCGTTGTCGTCGCCGTCTCTTCATACCCTTCCGCCTCCTCTTCCTCCTCCTCCTCCTCCTCCTCCTGCTGCTCCGCCGCCGTCGCCTCTTTCTCCTTCTCCTCCTTCTCCTCCTCCTCTTCCTCCTCCTTCTCTCGATTCCTCCTTTTTCTCTTCTATCCTTCTCCCCTCCTCTTCCTCCTATAAGCCGTTCCTTCTCGGGGCAGGGGGGACCCGTGTTGCCAGCGCACATCTTGGGAACGGTTTGGCGTTGACGAGCCAAGTTGGCGGCCCTCGTCCTGTTCGAATGCCGCAGTCCCAAAGTTTCTCACACGTCTAAGCCATGGGCACCTCCTCTCAGGGCTGCAGCGGCCGCTGTGGCGTGGGGCGCTCCAAGGCGGGCCTCGCAGGAACGACTGTCCCCCTTTCTCCCCGTGGGCTCGGCCCCGAAGGCCCCGATGGGCTCGTCGGCCCTTGTGGGCCCTCCGGGCCTCGGAGGGCACCAACTATACACCAACACCGATCCTGGCCCAGGATCATCCTGGGCCCATGATCGGTATATATGCCTTCTTGCCCAAGGCAGGAGGGCGTATACACCGATCCTGGGCCCAGGGTGATCCTGGGCCAGGATCGGTGTTGGTGTATAGTTGGTGCCTTCCTAGCGCCTCCTCGCTCCCTCTGCGGGTGTGGCCTAGGCTTGGGGCTCGGCGTCTCTTTCTGCAGCCATCTGGGCTCTGTGTGGTGCTTCGCGTGCCCAGTCGAACAGGTGGGCGCCCGCCCTCTCGGCCTCACGCCCTGTGCATCCGTATCCCATGAGCTAGAGACGATGGGGAGCGGAGCTGGCGACCAGGGGGAGGAGGGCGCCCAGCAGACGTGCACCAGAGGAGGAGGCAGAACAGCGACGACGACACACGGTCACAGATCAGGTGTTCGAGCCGTGGTCCTCGGCAGTCCGGGCATCCCCGTGGAGATCCCGGTAGGGTTCCTGGTGGGTGGTGTGGATCGACGATCTCGCGGCCAAGGCCTCGAAGCGCGGCGCCGACGGTGACGGTGAGAGCGAGGGCGAGGCCAACGCTCACGGCATCACCCGCAAGGTTGGCGGAGACGGCGACACAGGCAGCGGGGACAGTAGAAGAGTCCCCGCCTCCCGGGGGGAAGGACGTGTCGAGGGCGAGTCGCCCTCGCCGCTTCTGGAGCTGGGGAGCAGAGGAGACGCAAAGTGGCTGGAGGGGCGTTGGCCAGGAAACTAACGGCCAGGGGCAATCCAGGGAGTCGCCCGAACCGCGATCTCGGTGCACCGCCCGTGTGGCTCGGGTTCGAGCATCTGGACTTAAGTCGGGCCTGTCCCTCTACAGGAGGGATATTCAAAAATAGTAAAAAATAGCCTGGGGACGTTCTTTTGACCATTTTTGAGAATTTTGGGATATTTTTTGGCACTATTTTATTTTTCGTCCAGAATCCCCCTGTAGGGGGACAGGCCCGACTTAAATCTGGACCTGTTCCGCAGCAGCATCAAGGCATGTGGTTCAAGCGCACAGGATACGCCGGGGAAGTTCAGGCTGGCAAGATCCTGGGCACGTTGCCCGTGGATTTCTAGTACACAGTTCAAGATGGTGAGATCCTCTGTGGACGCCCACGGCGGTGTCGAGCGTCTCCCAGACCAGTTGGCGGTTCTGAACGGAAAGAGAGACCAGGCGACAGGGAGAGAACCGGTCAAATTCGGGCCCTCTGATTTTGTTATACGACGGGACGCTCAGATCACGCAAGTATTTTAGTGGAGGCGCCGATCTCAGCCCGCAGTGCAATAGTAACTTTCGCACGTTGGCCGGCGGTCTCAAGCCTTTCAGTGCCGTTCGTCAGGCATTGCTCATGCTCGGTGTCCGTGAGACGGGAGTGCTTCCAGGCGCGTCGTCCTCGGCTCATGCCGAACGCGTCTGTCACGAATGGAGATGGCGAGGCCGTGCCCCCTACTGCCCGCATCCTACTGTGAGGAGCAGGATAGTTCTTTCGAGCTTCACGACGAGGAGGCAGCGGCATTTCTAGTGGCGCTAGAGCAGCAGGACATTGTCGGAGGAAGGCCGCATGCCTGTTCTTGCAGCCGCCGTCGAGGAAATACCGGCAGGAAGAACCGTCGTGCCTGGGCCGAGGCTACAAAGATGAGGGCTACGAGACGAGTTGATGAGGGGGTTCTTCGACCGGATTAGGGCACCACGTTAGGGCTCCAAGCGCATCGCGTCGGCGGACGTGAAGTGACAAAAACGAGGTACGCCTACTGCGGGTGCCGCGGCCTCTGGGCCCAGGATTGCCGCAAACCCTACCGCTCCAGGTCGCACTGGATGGCCAGCGGGAAGAAGGACCCCGCGGCCTCGAGGCCTTTCAACGGGTACTTCTACGTGGGCGACGGCTCCGGCCCGACCTTCGCGGAGGTGGGGGTGGCGTGAGCGGCGGCGGCTGGCGCTGGCATGGCCGCGGCGACCTCGGACCTCGCGCTCGTCCCAGCCCCGCCAGCCCCGAGGGCGCTGGCAGCCCAGGTAACACTTACCAGCCTCGAGCGTATCCCTATCCCTAAGCTTGACACGCCAAAAGGCGACGACAATCTCAGGGATTCGCCTTCAAAAAGTAAGGGAATCCCTAAGGTTGGCATCGTGATGAGGAGGTGCCCAGCATAGGGATAGGGATCTGTTCCAGGCTGGTAAAACACCTCGGTGAGGGAGTGGGGGGGCCGTGGCGGGCCGAGCAGGCGGGGGGCCCGCCGCGGCAGGTGCGGGTCGAGCGCTGCTGGGAATGTGGCATCGGTGGCGGTGGTTTCTTCCTCGGCAGAGGCGCGGGCTGGGCTGAGAGATGGAAGCGCGAGGGCCCTCATCACGTTGAGAGACGTGGAGGATCACGCGTTAGTTAGGGGAAGAAAAAGTGGCATAAACATAAAAACGCGGAGGTCCGCGCGGATTTCGGGGGGCGCCCATCCAAGCAATCCGCGCGGACCTCTGAGAGTTTATGCCTTTGCTGTTATCCCGAAGGAATTCGCCCCCATGCCGCCGGCCCCCCTCTCTTAGAATGGGACTGACAAGAGCTGTGTTGGGATGTCTGGGCGCTGACGTGAAGCAATATGTCGGGACCTCACGCGAGGGCCAATCTTATTTTACGAGGGTTGGTGGCTTCGCTGGCGCGAATATTAAGTAATTTCCAGTGGTTTATGGCTTCAGGGACGCGAATCTCGCGTAGTTGACGAGGGTGTGTAGCCTCGGGGACGCAAAGATTGTATAATTTACGAGGGGTTGTGGTATCGGGGGCGCAACTAGTGTCTAGTTTACGAGGGTTGGTGGCCTCGGGGACGCGAATAGTGAATAATGTGTGAGGGTTTGTGGCCTCAGGGACGCAAGTAGGGTGTAATTTGGGAAGGTTTATGGCCCTGAGGACGCGAACATGTAAACATTTTGGGATGTTTATGGCTTCGGGGGCGCGACTATTCCGTAATTTACGCAGGTTAATGGGTTCGGGGACGCGAATATGGTGTAATTTTCAAGAGATTATGGCTTCGGGGACTCGAGCATGGTGTAATTCACAAAGCTTTATGGCCTCGGGGACGCGAATATGGTGTAATGAACTAGGGATTATGGCCTCGGGGACGCGAATCTCATGTATCTTTACGTGCCCCACGACCCCCCGGGAATTCGGACAACGCGGTTCGCGGACGCTAGCCTGGACGCTTTTCGGCTTTCCCCCCTCGCGCGTTCAGCAACAAGTAGCAGAAAGAAAGCAGAAAGCCGGATTGTCACAGTGGAAGCTGGACGCTACAACTGGCACAGGGAGCTGCAAGCCTAAACTTCGCAGCCTGCTGGCCCCGCAAGGGGGCCAGCGGATCTGCTCTGCTGAGCATGACATGATATCTCGTTTCCGTCGGCTCCTGCACGCACGGCGCCAGGCGCGCGAAGGTTCTGGCCCCCGGGCCCCGGAGTCTCGCTGGAGATCGCCCGTGCTGCGCGCCTCGCCACAGACCTGCCCATGGGCAGGCGTCGAAAAGCTAGCAGAAATCAGGTCTCAGCATAGTCGGCGAACTTGGGGATGACGCTGCGCCTCCTCCTGTCCTCCTCCTCCTCCTCACCCCGCCCAGCGGCCTCGAGGTGTGCACAGAACGTTTCGACGGACGCTTCCCGGAACATGCTGGGGACAATTGGGCAAGCGTAGCCGCGTGTAGGCGGATTCACACGATTTTTCTCCCTCCTCCTTGGGGAACCCGTGAACCCTGAACATTCTCCTTCTTTTCCTCCTCCTCTTCCTCCTCCTCCTCCTCCTCCTCTACAATTACTCAATATGAAAATACTCTCCCTCTTCCCCTGATGGCGTCCGGGTGATGGCCGCGCATTCTCCGCGTACTGTTTTTTTACACAGGATGCCCGGGAAATCCCGGGAAACGACTCTCGCTGAGGCGCCGGCGTCATTTTCGGGCCGAGCGCCCCCTGCGTATTGTTTTTAACACAGGATTCCCGGGATTTTTTTTTTTTTTGATGCTCTCGCTGAGGCGCCGGCCTCATTTCTGCTCCCGAATCGTTCCGAATCGTGCTCCCGCTGCAGCGTGGGCCTCAATTTTCGGATCGGTGTTTGGCCTCCGTCGTTCAGGATGGCGTTCTCGCCCCAGCGCGGGCCTCTTTCTCGCGCGCCCATCCGCCCGCCACCACCGCGCCGCACCACCGCGCCGCACCACCACCACCACCACCACCACCACCACCACCACCACCACCACCACCACCACCACCACCACCACCACCACCACCACCA
>CAUYUJ010021657.1:117500-135823 GCA_963575745.1 Prorocentrum cordatum | reverse complement strand
TGTGTTGTGTGTTGTGTGTTGTGTGTTGTGTGTTGTGTGTTGTGTGTTGTGTGTTGTGTGTTGTGTGTTGTGTGTTGTGTGTTTTGTGTTGTGTGTTGTGTGTTGTGTGTTGTGTGTTGTGTGTTGTGTGTTGTGTGTTGTGTGTTGTGTGTTGTGTGTTGTGTGTTGTGTGTTGTGTGTTGTGTGTGTGTGTTCGGCCCTTACACCCGCCTGTTGCAATCCAGGTCTGGGGTGTTCGGCGCTCTCTATTCCCCCGCTCGCCAGGCTTTTATTTAATCGCTTCGCTCATTCCGCCGGCCCGTTTTGTGCCCTCGCTGGCGTTTGGGCTTTTGGGGGTCCTTTGGGGTCCTCATTGGAGGTTTCTTGGGGGCCTCGTGGGTTTCTGTTGGAGCCTCTTTGGGGTTTCTTGGAGCTCATTTGGGAGCATTTGGGAGCATCTTGGGGCTTCTGGGAGCCGCTTGGGAGCTTCTTGGGGGCCTCGTGAGGGCCTTTTGGGGGCCTCCTGGGGCTTCAAAGAGGCCTCTTGGCGCCTCCTAGGGGCTTCTTAGGGCCGAGGGCTCGAAATGTTGTTTCGTGTTCCCCCTCTGGGGCTTCTCTTAGAGCGTTCTTGGGGCCCTCTTGGGCCGTCTTGGAGGCCTCTTGGGCCGTCTTGGAACCCTCTTGGGCCGTCTTGGGGCCCTGTCGGAGGCCTCTCGGGCCTCTTACGGCGATCTTGGGGGCCTCTTGGGTCGCCTTGGGGCGTCGCGATGCCGAAAAGGTGGAGACGCCAAAATCTCCCCAAAACCTTAGGAAAAACAAAGAATTGTGCCTCTTGGGGCCCTCTTGGGAGTGCTCTTGAAAGCCTCGTGGGGCGTCTGGGGGCTATCTCGAGGGCCTTTGGGGGGCCTCCTGGGGCTTGAAAGGGGCCTCTTGGCGCCTCCTGGGGGGCTTCTTAGGGCAGAGGGCTCGAAATGTTGTTTCATGTTCCCCCTCTGGGGCTTCTCTTGGAGCGTTCTTGGGGCCCTCTTGGGCCGTTGTGCCTCTTGGAGTGCCTCTTGGGCCGTCTTGGAACCCTCTTGGGCCGTCTTGGGGCCCTGTTGGAGGCCTCTCGGGCCTCTTATGGCGATCTTGGGGGCCTCTTGGGTCGCCTTGGGGCGTCGCGATGCCGAAAAGGTGGAGACGCCAAAATCTCCCCAAAACCTTAGGAAAAACAAAGAATTGTGCCTCTTGGGGCCCTCTTGGGAGTGCTCTTGAAAGCCTCGTCGGACGTCTGGGGGCTATCTCGAGGGCCTTTGGGGGCCTCCTGGGGCTTGAAAGAGGCCTCTTGGCGCCTCCTGGGGGCTTCTTAGGGCCGAGGGCTCGAAGTGTTATTTTGTGTTCCCCCTCTGGGGCTTCTCTCAGAGCGTTCTTGGAGGCCTCTTGGGCCGTCTTGGAACCCTCTTGGGCCGTCTTGGGGCCCTGTCGGAGGCCTCTCGGGCCTCGTAGGGCGATCTTGGAGGCCTCTTGGGCCGTCTTGGGGCGTCGCGATGCCGAAAAGGCGGAAACGCCAAAATCTCCCCCAAACCCAAGGAAGAACAATAAATTGTGCTTCTTGGGGCCCTCTTGGGAGTCTCTTGGGGCTCCTTGGCGGCGTCTTGGGGGCACCCAGGGCCTCTTGGAGGGCTCTTGGAGGCCTCTTAGGGCGGGAGGGGGAGTAATCGATTGCGGCTCCCCCCTCGGAGGCCACGATCCTCGTGAGGGGTGTCGAAAAATGGCCCTCCCCTGGAGTGCTCTGGTGGCTCCTCCTGGGACCTTGCCGGGGTACTTTTCGTCCAGGGACCCCCAGGGGCCGCCACGCGCGCGCGATTTAGAAATATTGTGAACCAGTTACCGGAGATCTTAGCACGCCTCTGGCCCGTTGGGCCGGCGAATTTCCACGGTGCACGCTTATTTCCTTGTATGCACTTGCCCACGCAATGCGCGGGTGGCCGCGACGCCAAACCATGTGTGTATGTGCCTGTGGTGATGTGTGTGGGTGTGTGGGTGTGTGGGTTGGTGCGTGTGCGTTGTGTGTGTGTGTTGTGTGAATGTGTTGTGTGTGTTGTGTGTTGTGTGTTGTGTGTGTTGTGTGTGTTGTGTGTGTTGTGTGTTGTGTGTGTGTGTGTTATTGCGTGTTCCGGCACCGACTGGAACTGCTTTGTCGCAGAGCACGCACGCAGTTGCCGAGGGAGAGTGTGTGCTGGGGCTGTTCCACCGTGAACTCTGGGCTGCGCGCCCCTCCGCACGCCCCGAACGCCAGACTTGCTCAAAACCCTGCTGCCGTCGTTCAGGCAATCTATCTTACGTCGAGGTGATTGTTGCACCGCTTGCCGTCAACGTGTTCAAGCCTGTGGCGTCGACTACGTCGTGCTCCTGTGCACGGCCTGCGCACGCTGCGACGCATGGCGCCCAGTGTTGCCGCTGTCCAACACACCCATAGCATCTACATATGTAGGAAAAGCAGCTTCCAGATCAGAGCATGAGTCTGAGTCTGAGCCAGAGGAATGTGACAGCTTCTTCTTTTCGGCAGCCTGCTCCTGTTGCCGCCGCTGTTGCTACAGTTGTTTATATGTTTCCATACCTTTACTTAGATCGCTAGCCAAGAGAACGAGACTTGCAGAGTCTGTTTCTCTGGTTGCACTTTTCCGAATCATAGATTCCAGTATAACCATAGCGCGAAGAGGAGAGCGTCGGGGCAACCGACGACACATGATCGGGATGTGACCACGAGCACGCCATTGCGTTGGTCTTCCATGCGCACTGGGCCAAGTCAACGCTCTGCAAGGACGACGCGGTCGAGCCAGGTACGCGCCATATGATGTCGCGGAGAGGGGCCTCATGTTTCCACGACGTCGCACCATGGACGGACACTTGCTTTGAAGGGGTATTGCAAGAAGTAGCGCCCAGCGCATGCTCCCCAAGACCAGGAGACAAGGACGGGCATGGGCAGCGGCGGCCCTGAGACCTGAGCGAAAGAAGAGGGGCTATCGAAATCGTCGTCTGAGAGAGGCTGCACCAAGGGCCGTCGAGCCTTCGACTTCTTGGGAACATCGTCAGATCGTCCTTTGCATGTTCGTCCAGATTCACGGCAGTGGTGGTGATGACGGTGGGAACGGTGATTGGCGATTTTAGATGGATGATGTTGGTGATACGGTTGGTGGCGATGTTAGTGGATTGGTTGTAGACGACGAGCAATTGATGGTATTGGTAAAACAGCTGAAGGCAATCGGATGATCGATGGGAAGACGGACTAGGAATGATTCAGGTTATGTTTGACGGGCGGTAGTATATGAACGCATTACGGCCGGCACAAGGCATAAGAACTTCGGTGGCTCGGGGAGGGTACCCTTATGTTCTTCGTTTTTGTTCCATGTTCTTGTGCACCCTGGGGGAGGGTATCCTCGATGTTCTTCAGTCTGGCGCCATTGTTCCTTCGTTCTGACAAAGCTGGGGTTCGGGGCTCACGATTCGGCTACGAGCGTCCGCGGCGGGGGCGGGACCCTCCATGTTCTTCGGTCCAGAAGTCACGGTGCGGCCTTCAGCAACCGCGTGCCCCTTCATGATGGTGGTGCGATTGCAATCACCCTCGCATGTTCTTAGAGGACTGTTTGGCGTTGGTGGGCTTCGGGCTGCGGGGCTTAGGGCGTGCGGATGCAGGCTTGATTGAGGCTACGCACGTAGGCCGCAGGGCTCGCGCGTCCGCGGCACAGGCAGGACCCTCCATGTTCTTCGGTTTCGATGTCAAGGTGCGGCCTCCAGCAACCGCGTGCCCCTTGATGATGGCGGCGTGAGTGCAATCACCCTCGCATGCTCTTAGGGAAGAACTTGGCGTTGGTGGGCTTCAGGTTTCGGAGAGTAGGGTGCGCGGCTGCAGGCATGAGGCTAGGGCGGGCGGGCGAAGCCACGCGCAGCTTCCTGGGCTGCGGCAGGGCTGAGAGGTTGGATGTGCGGATGACGTTCAGGACGTAGCGCTGAGGTCGGTCCTATGCTAAGGCCCATGGGGTAGGCCGCAGGGCTCGCGCATCCGCGGCGCGGGCAGGACCCTCCATGCTCTTCGGTCTCGATGTCAAGGCGCGGCCTTCCGCAACCGCGCCCCCCTTGATGATGGTGGCGCGAACGGAATCGCCCTCGCATGTTCCTAGGAGAGAGTTTGGCGGTTGTTGGGCATCAGGTTGCAGGGCATACGTGCGGCTGCTAACTTGGCGCTAGGTCAGGCGGGCGAGGCCACGCGCAGCTTCCTGGGCTGCGGCAGGGCTGAGAGGTTGGATGTGCGGATGACGTCCAGAACGTAGCGCTGAGGTCGGTCCTATCCTAGGGCGCATGGGGTAGCCCGTGGGGCTCGCGCGTCCGCGGCGCGGGCAGGACCCTCCATGTTCTTCGGTTTCGATGTCAAGGTGCGGCCTCCAGCAACCGCGCGCCCCTTGATGATGGCGGCGCTCGAGGAATCGCCTTCGCATGCGATGAAGGGGCTGTTTGGCGTTGTTGGGTTTCAGGCTGCGGGGCCGAGAACCTCTGAGAGCCTCTGAGGGCCTTTGAGAGCTTGTGAGAGCCTACGAGAGCCTCCGAGAGCCTCTGAGAGCATCCGAGAGCCCCTGAAAGCCTCTGAGAGCTTCCGAGAGCTTCCGAGAGCTTCCGGGAGCCTCCGAGAGCTTGTGAGAGCCTCCGAGAGAGAGCCTATGAGAGCGTCTGAGAGCCTCCGAGAGCCTCTGAGGGCCTCTGAGAGCATTTGAGAGCCTTTGAGAGCTTCCGAGAGTCTCCGAGAGCTTCTGAGAGCTCCCGAGAGCCTCCGAGTGTTTCCGAGAGTCTCCGAGAGCCCTCGAGAGCCTCCGAGAGCGTCTGAGAGCCTCCGAGAGCCTCCGAGAGCTTCTGAGAGCCTCCGAGAGCTTCCGAGAGCCTCTGAGAGCCTCCGAGAGCTTCTGGGAGCATCCGACAGCTTCTGAGAGCCTCTCAGAGCTTCTGAGAGCTTCCGAGAGCCACCGAGAGCCCCCGACAGACTTTGAGAGCTTCTGAGAGCTTCTGAGCGCCCCCGAGAGTCTCTGAGAGCCTCCGAGAGCCCCTGAGAGCCTCCGAGAGCCCCTGAGAGCCTCCGAGAGCCCCCGAGAGAGCCTCTGAGAGCATCTGAGAGCCTTTGAGAGCTTCCGAGAGTATCCGAGAGCTTCTGAGAGCCTCTGAGAGCGTCTGAGAACTTCTGGGAGAGCCTGAGATCTTCCGATAGCCTCTGGGAGCTGCTGAGAGCTTCTGAGAGCTTTTCAGAACCTTTGAGGCTTCTCCGAGTGCCTCTGGGTGCCTCTGAGAGCCTCTGACACGCCTCCGAGAGCCTCTGAGAGCCGCTGAAGCGTTTCCGAGAGCCTCTGAGAGCTTCTGAGAGCCTGTGAGAGCCTCTGAGAGCCTCCGAACGCCTCCGAGAGCCTCCGAGAGACTCTGAGAGCCTCTGAGAGCCACTGAGAGCCACTACGCAAGAGCTTATGAGAGCCTCCGAGTGCCTCCGAGAGTTTCCTAGAGCCTCTGAGAGCTTCCGAGAGCCTCCGAGAGCCTCTGAGAGACTCCGAGAGCCCCTGAGAGCCTCTGAGGGCCTCTGAGAGCCTCCGGGAGTTTCTGAGAGCCTCTGAGAGCCTCCGAGAGCCTCCGAAAGCCGTTGCGGGGTACACAGGCGCTGTCGCGCGCGCAGGCATTGAGGTGTACACGGGCACTGTGGTGCATGCGACTGTTGCAGTCTATACGGGCGTTGTGGTGCACGCAGGCGTTGTGGTGCAGCGATGACATTCGAGGAGGAAAACGATGAGGATGGGGGGGAGGAGGAGGAGGAGAAGGAGGAGGAGGAGGAGGAGGAGGAGGAGGAGGAGGACCAGGATGGGGGATGTAGCAATACAGCAGAGCTTCTACAGTTCTATGACGTGTAACCTGGTGGCCCCAGAAGGGGCCTGCGGACTTTCGTGGAGTTGGCAAGCACGCGGTGTCTGTTCTCAAACGTAATCCTCCCCCCGTCGCCTCATCGCGTCACTGCGCGCTTTGTGTTCATGTCCCCCCTCCTCGTCACGAAGAAACGGAGGAGGAAGGGGAGGAGCAGGAGGATGTGCGCGTCGACGCGGCGGCGACCCCAGCGCAGGCGTTCAAGGTTGAACGCGTTTGGGGGGGGGGCAATTCAGGCCCCAGGACCCACAGGAACGAACCCACGGCGTGAAAACACCATTCCATATTCGGGCGAGAGCCCCCAGGTACTTCAACGAGCGGACACCCGTCAAAATTGAACGATCCACGCGGTGTCATAGATTAACGTCCAAGCCGCCACCGACAGAGACTGGCTTGACTTCGGGAAGGGGCCTGGGACCCGTTTGGGGCGGATTCTCGGTCGGGGGGCGCACGACGACGGCGACGGCGGCCGGGTCACCCGCGAGCGCGTTGGGGAGTCTTGTATTGTTCACAATGGAAAAGCCGACATGTAATCCCAAAAACTGAGTTCAAAATTTCTTAGCGCTTTAAGCAGGCCGGCGGCGGCCGGGTCACCCGCGGGCGCGTTGGGGAGTCCTGTATTGTCCACAGTAGAAAAGCCGACATGTAATCCCAAAAACTGAATTCAAAATTTCTGTGGCTCTTTGAGGAGGCCGACGGCGGCCGGGTCACCCGCGAACGCGGTGGGGAGTCCTGTATTGTCCACAGTAGAAAAGCCGACATGTAATCCCACAAACTAAATTCAAAATTTCTGTGGCTTTTTCAGGAGGCCGACGGCGGCTGGGTCACCCGCGAGCGCGTTGGGGAGTCCTGTATTGTCCACAGTAGAAAAGCCGACATGTAATCCCAAAAACTGAATTCAAAATTTCTGTGGCTCTTTGAGGAGGCCGACGGCGGCCGGGTCACCCGCGAACGCGGTGGGGAGTCCTGTATTGTCCACAGTAGAAAAGCCGACATGTAATCCCACAAACTAAATTCAAAATTTCTGTGGCTTTTTCAGGAGGCCGACGGCGGCTGGGTCACCCGCGAGCGCGTTGGGGAGTCCTGTATTGTCCACAATAGAAAAGTCGACATACAATCCCAAAAACTGAATTCGAAAATTCTGTGGCTCTTTAAGGAGACCGACGGTGGCCGGGTCACCCGCGAGCGCGTTGGGGAGCCATGTATTGTCCACAATGTAAAAGCAGACATGTAATTGCAAAAACTGAATTCAAAATTTCTGTGGGTCTTTAAGACGGCCGACGGCGGCCGGGTCACCCGCGAGTGCGTTGGGGAGTCCTGTATTGTCCACAATGGAAAAGCCGACATGTAATCCCAAAAACTGAATTCAAAATTTCTTAGCGCTTTAAGCAGGCCGACGGCGGCCGGGTCACCCGCGAGCGCGTTGGGGAGTCCTGTATTGTCTACAGTGGAAAAGCCGACATGTAATCCCAAAAAGTGAATTCAAAATTTCTATGGCTCTTTAAGGAGGCCGACGGCGGCCGGGTCACCCGCGAGCGCGTTGGGGAGTCCTGTATTGTCCACAACATAAAAGCAGACATGTAATCCCAAAAACTGAATTCAAAATTTCTATGGCTCTTTAAGGAGGCCGACGGCGGCCGGGTCACCCGCGAGCGCGTTGGGGAGTCCTCTATGGTCCACAATAAAAAAGTCGACGTGCAATTCCAAAAACTGAATTCAAACTTTCTGTGCCTCTTTAAGGAGGCCGACGGCGGCCGGGTCACCCGCGAAAGCGTTGGGGAATCTTGTATTGTCCACAATAGAAAAGTCTGAGCACTTTTCCGACGTGTCCGTAATCATTTTGGCTCAAGCGCGGCGCAATGCCCAAGCGCAAGCGCGCGCCCGATGTGCGCGTGCGCAACCGAGAGCGCACGCGTGACCAGGGCTACGGCCGCGGTGGCCGACCCGATGCTGGCGCGCAGGCCGCCATGCTGAGGGCCGCCGCGGCCGTGGCCCCGCGCGCCCGCGCCGCCCGCGCTCAACGCGCACGCCCGCCCGCGCCGCCCGCGCTCGATGGCCGCGCCCGCGAGCGCCAGGCCAGGGCCGAGCGCGTGGCAGAGGCCGCTCGCGCGGCAGAGGCCGAGCGCAAGGCCAAAGCCGAGCGCGCGGCGGAGGCCGCGCGCGCGGCAGAGGCCGAGCGCAAGGCCAAAGCCGAGCGCGTGGCGGAGGCCGCGCTCGCGGCAGAGGCGAAGCGCAAGGCGTCGGCCAAGCGCGCGGCGGAGGCCGCGTGCTATGTCCGCGAGACGAGGCCGCGAGGCCTCGGGCCAGGCCAGATCCGATCCAGTGGCGCTGCCGCGCGATTCCGCCACCGCCCTCCACGGAAGGGGTCCACCCGCAACCTCGTATTTGGGCACATTTTCTGTTTGGAAGGCCGAAAACGCAGGGACTTGGTCACAGAAATGAGTGCATCTTGGCCTCGATGCGTCGGGGGGCCTTAACTATTGCTTCCCAAGGAGCGAAAGGGCCCGACACACACCTACCGCTGCAAGCGCGGTGGCGGACAGCTGGGGGTCATGTGTCTCGGCCTCAGCGTGGCCGAGGCCGACCAGCTGGCCGACCAGTGCCCGCGATCTGGTCGGTGATGTTGGCCCCAGGGCAGTTGGGAAACCATGATGGTGGACACGATGGGGTATTGGACAAACTACAAAGAGGCTCATATGGGTATCGAGCTGACCTGAGAAAAAGGCTATGAGGGGATTTGGCAAACCAGAAAGAGGGACATGGGGTATCGGCAGCATTGTGTATTGTGCAAACTACACGGATGCTCATGACGGGATCGGGCAAACCTGTGAAACATGGAAACGATAGTATTTGTCAAACCAGGAAGAAGCGCAGGAGGGCACAGTGCAAACTAGAGAAAGGGCCGAGGACAAGGGGACCAGGCTAGGGTAGGAGTAGGTTGACGCTTAGACTGAGGCTTGGATTATGCCAGATGCCGAGGCTTAGGCTTATGTGGACTGAGTCTTAAGCAGAGGCTTGGGCAGGGGCTGGGCCTCGGCTTGGGCATCGCTTAGGCTTGGCCGAGGCAAAGCCTTGGCTGGGCTGAGGCTGATGTTTAGGCTGAGGCTGAGGCGTGGGCTCAGGGTAGGGCTCATGCCAGGCCGGTGCTGGGGCTCGGGCGAGGCTGAGGCTGAGGTTTTGGCTGCGGCCATGCAACGCTTAGGCTGCGGCTTGGGCCAGTGTGAGGCTGAGGCTTGGGCTGTGGCTCAGGCTGTGCTTATTATATCTGGGCGCAAGCTGATGCCAGGGCCGCGGCTTTTGGCTGAGCTGGGCTGGCGTTGGGGCTTAGGCAGGGGCTGGGGCCTATCCGCTCAAGCCAGTCTTTGGGTGACGCTTGGGCGTGGCTGCGGCTTGGGCTCAAGCTGAAGCTAAAGCTACAGCTTAGGCTGGGCTTCGGGTGGGCTTCGGCTAGGCTGAGGCTCAGGCTGGGCTGACCGAGGCTGCGGCTTAGACATGGGCTGACGCTTGGGCTAGACTTCTGATTGCGCTAAGCGTAGGCTGAGGCTCAGGCTGAGGCTGATGCTTTGGCTTGGATTATGTACATGCTGGGTCTCAGGCTGGGATGGGGCTTAGCCTGGGGCTCGGGCGCGAGCTGAGGCTGAGGCCTGGGCTAGGCCAGATTGTGGCTCAAGCATTGGCTCGGGCTTGGGCTGTGCTCATTCGCGGGTTCGGCTCAGCTGAGGCCCAGGTTAGGCTGGGGCCTAGGCTTAGATTGAGGCCGAGGCTCAGGCTGAGGCTTAGGCTGAGACCAAGGCTAGGCTGATGCCAAGGCCGGGGCTTAGGCCAGGCCGAAGCTGAGACTGGGGCTGAGGCTCAGGCTGAGGCTGAGGCTGAGGCTGAGGCTGACGCTAGGCTTAGGGTGATGCTTAGGCTCGGCTGATCTGAGGCTGCCGCCTGGCTGAGGCTGAGGCTGCGGCAAGCCTAAGGATCAGGCCTGTGCTGATGTTTCGGCAAGGATGGTGCGTAGGCTTAGGCTGAGGCTGACGCTGGGGTTAAAGCTCGGCTGCAGAGGAGGTGGGGGCTGATGCTGCGGATTGCCTTTGTGTTTGTAATTTGTGGGTTTGGCGGGGCGCCCCGCCGCCACGCTAAAGTCTTGGTGCTTATCCTGGGCCATGCAATCGCGGGCCGTTAGCTCACTGGCCCGCGTTGTAGCCATAGGGAATACCATGATATAGGGAAGCGCATAAGACGTCCGTGTGTGTGCGTGCGTGTGTGCGTGCGTGCCGTGGGCGCGCCGCGGGCGCAAACATGCGGGGGCCACGGGTAGGCCATGCGTGCGCCATGGGTAGCCAGGCAGGGCGCCCCTTGCGCATCCGCACCGCCGCGCCGCGCACAGCGTCGCACGCCTGGGGGCGCCACCTGAGGATGCGGACCAGGCAGGGCGCCCTTGCTCAACAATTCCGCCGCGCTGCGCACAGCATGGCGCACCTGGGGGCGCCGCCTAGGGATGCGGACCAGGCAGGGCGCCCTTGCGCATCCGTGCCGCCGCATTGTGCGCGGCGTGGCGCAGCTGGGGGCGCCGCCTGAGCACGCGGGCCAGGCGGGGCGCCCTTGCGCAACCTTGCCGCCGCATTCTGTAGCGCGTCGCGCACCTTGGGGGCGCCGCTAAGGATGCGGGCCAGGCAGGCCGTCCTTGCGCATCCTTGCCGCCGAATTGTGCGCGGCGCGGCGCAGCTGGGGGCGCCGCCTGGGCATGCGGGACAGGCATGCGTCCTGAGAGTTTCTCAGGAACCCTCGGGGTCTCTCTCAGGAGCCCTCAGAAGTCTTGAGGGTGTCTCAGGATCCCTGGGGAGTCCAGAATCCTGAGGGTGTCTTAGGATTCCTTCCGAGTGTGGATTAGGCTGGCGCTTAGGCTGAGGCTTTGATTACGCCGAGGCTTAAGCATATGTGGGCTGAGGCTCAAGCAGAGGCTTGGGCAGGCGCTGGGCCTCGGCATGGGCATCGCTTAGGCCGGGTTGAGGCTATGCTTTGGCAGGGCGGAGACTGGTGTTTAGGCTGGGCTGGGGCTTGGGCTCAGGCTGCGGCTCATGCCAGGCTGGTGCCGGGGCTCGGGCTAGGCTGAGGCTGAGGCTTGGACTGAGGCCAGGCAACGCTTAGGCTGCGGCTGGGGCCAGTCTGAGGCTGAGGCTCGGGCTATGCCTCAGCCTGTGCTGGTTAGTCTGGACTTCAGGTGATGCCGAGGCTGTGGCTTAGGCTGAGCTGGCCTGACGTCGAGGCTTATGCTGAGGCTGCTGCCTATACTTGGGATGGGCTCAAGCCAGTCTTTGGGTGACGCTTGGGCTGGACTGAGGCTTGGGTTCAAGCTGAAAGCTAAAGCTACAGCTTAGGCTGGGCTTCGGTTTGGCTGAGGCTCAGACAGGGCTGACCGAGGCTGCGGCTTAGACTTGGGCTGAGGCTAGGGCTAGACCTCTAATTGTTCTATGCGTAGGCTGAGGCTCAGGCTGAGGCTTAGGCTCAAGCCTAGGCTAGGCTGATGCCGACGCTTTGGCTAAGGCTGGTGCCAAGGCCGATGCTGAGGCTAGGCTGAGGCTGAGGCTTAGGTTGTGCCGAGGCGGAGGCTAGGGCTTAGGCTGAGGCTGACGCCAGGCTTAGGGTGATGCTGAGGCCCGGTCAAGGCGAGGCTGCTGCATAGGCTGAGGCTGAGGCGTGGGCTAGGCTAAGGATAAGGCCGATGCTGATGTTTAGGCAAGGCTGGATCATCGGCTTAGGTTGACGCGGACGCTGGGGCTTAAGCTTAGGCGTGGCTAGTGCTTGGCTTAGCCTCAGGCCGAGGCCGAGGCCGAGGCTGTGGGCGTGAACGTTGCTAGACTTAGGCTGGGGCACATGCTAGGCTGGTTTGAAGCCCAGGCTTACGTTTAGATTTAGGCGAGTTGAGGCCCAAGCTAGGATTAGGCTGGCGCTTAGGCCGCGGCTTGGGTCATGCCGAAGCTTAAGCTTACGTATTTGGGCTGAGGCTCGAGCAGAGGCGTGGGCAGTGTCTGGGACCTCGGCTTGGGCACCGCTTAGGCTTCGCCGAGGCTATGCTTCGGCTGGGCTGAGGCTGACGTTTAGGCTGGGGCTTGGCTTAGGGCTACGGCCGCGGCTCATGCCAGGCTGGTGCTGGGGCTCGGGCTAGGCTGAGGCTGAGGCTTGGGCTGAGGCCAGGCAACGCTTAGGCTGCGGCTGGGGCCAGTCTGAGGCTGAGGCTCGGGCTATGCCTCAGCCTGTGCTTATTAGTCTGGTCTTAGGCTGATGCCCAGGCTTGGGCTTAGGCTGAGCAGGGCTGGCGTTGAGGCTTATGCTGAAGCTGTTGCCTATACTTGGGACGGGCTCAAACCAGTCTTTGGGTGACGCTTGGGCTGGGCTGAGGCTTGGGTTCAGGCTGAAGCTAAAGCTATGTACAGCTTAGGCTGGACTTCGGCTGGGCTTCGGCCAGGCTGAGGCTCAGGCTGGGCTGACCAAGGCTGCGGCTTAGACACAGGCCGTGGCTTGGGCTAGACTTCTTATTGCGCTAAGCGGAGGCTGAGGCTCGGGCTGAGGCCGATTTGGCTGGGGTGATGTATAGGATGGGTCTCAGGCTGGGATGAGGCTTAGCGTGAGGCTTGGGCGCGAGCTGAGGCTGAGGCCTGGGCTGGGCCAGATTGTGGCTCAAGGATTTGCTGGAGCTTAGGCTGTGCTCGTTCGCGGGTTCGGCTTAGCTGAGGCTGCGCGTCCACGGTGCGGGCGGGTCCCTCCGCGTTCTTCGGTCACCATGTCTGGGTGCTGCTTCCACAAACCACGCGCTCGTCGATGATGGCGGCGCGGAGACTTGCGCCCTCGCCTGTCCTTGGGGGACAGCCGCCTGGAGGCGGGGGGCCGAGGGTTGCAGGGGCAGGGCGCGCGGCCGCGGCCTGGCGCCCCGGGCGGTCGTGCGAGGTCGCGCGCGGCTCCCTGGCGCAGTGGCTTGGGCGGGATCCTGGGCTCATGCATGAATGCCAGGGCGTGCGACGTAGCGCTGGGGCCCACTGCTAAGGCCCGACGGAGTGGGTCGCAGGCCTCGCGCGCCCGCGGCGCGGGCAGGGCCCTCCATGTTCTTGGGTCTCGAATGTTCTTCGGTCTCGGTGTCGAGGCGCTGGCTCCAGCAACCGCGCGCTCGTGGGCGATGGCGGCGCGGGGGCGCACACCCTCGCATGTTTTTGTTTTTCGGGGACAGCTGCCTGGAGCTGCTGGGCCTCAGGTGGCGGGGCCAGGCCGCGCTGCCGCGGCCTTGAGTCTGGGGCTGGCAGGCCAGGTCGCGCGCGGCTCGCTGGGGCATGAGGTCGAGGGCGAGAGCTTGGGCGGGTGCGCGCATGAGTGCCAGGGCGTGCGACGCGGCGCTGAGGCCCACTGCTATGGCTCAGAGTCCGAGGCCGCAGGCCTCGCGCGTCCGCGGCGTGGGCAGGACCCTCCATGTTCTTCGGTCTCGGTGTCAATGTGTCGCCTCCAGCAGCCGCGCGCTCGTGGATGACGGCGGCGCGGAGACGCACACCCTCGCATGTTCTTGTTTTGGGGCAACAGCAGCCTGGAGCTGGGCCTAGGGTGGCGGGGGCCAGGCCGCGCGGCCGCGGCCTTGAGTCTGGGGCGAGCAGGCGAGGTCGCGCGAGGCTCCCTGGGGCGCCGCGGGGTTGGGGCGAGAGCTCGCGCGCGTGCATGAGTGCCAGGGCGTGAGACGTGGCGCTGAGGCCCACTGCTAGAGCCCGACTAAGCTGGTCGCAGGCCTCGCGCGTCCGCGGCGCGGGCAAGACCCTCCATGTTCTTCGGTCTCGATGTCAACGTGCTGCCTCCAGCAACCGCGCGCTCGTGGATGACGACGGACGCGCGGAGGCAGATCCAGGGCACAGGAACACAGCGTGGGTCTCGGGGGGCGGGGGGGGAGGGGGTCAGGGTTTCGGGGTTGCGTGGTCCAGGCTGCGCAGCCGAAGGCTTTAGGCTGGGGGCTGAACCAGATGCGTACTTACGCACGTTGGCTCGGAAGTGAAGGTCGGGGACACCTCGGAAGGGCATCCTCGACGTCCTTATGGTTTGGGGTACTTTGGCCCGCGGAGGGTCTCATGTTCTTGCTAGATGTTATTGTGTCCTTGTTCCGGCCGTATTGGCACAGAACACGTCTTGGCTGCTAACGCACAACTTCAATGTGTCAGCATGCCGTCATGGTCCGTGGGGCGAACCTCCCACATGTCACGCGCTCTTGTAAGAGAAAACGCTCTCAACCTTCTTTCCACCGAAAGAGAGACGGCTGTATTCCTCCGCGGCCCCCCCCTGCGACAGTTCTCGTTTTTCGCCTCCGCCTTCCTTTTCCTCCCCACCAATATCCCCTTCGTTTCTCTTCCCCCAGTCTGCCTCTCTCTCTCTCTCTCTCTCTCGCTTGCTCCCCCGGCCGTTTCTTGACGGCCCGCGGGATTGGCAAGGGCCCCACGCCGAAAATTGTCGAACATGTCATGCCGTGTTTTTCTTCTCCCTCAACGAGAGGCGGCCTTGAACGGATACTCCGTCTTTGTTTGAATTTCCGATTTGAGACTGTGTCGGAAGTGCTCCCCAAACGATTCGAGCAAGTAAGGCGGAAATTTCCGTCTCAGAAGAGTAGGGCGGACATTTCCGCAAGGGTATGGCGGAAGCGGCGACGGCAAAGTAGGGCAGAATTCGACGTCAAAGGAGCTTCAACAGTAGGGTGGGGCTTTCTGCCCTACTTGCGACATCCCCGCAATGCGGCGGACCCAGAGTCGGGGGATCCGAGTCGACTTCCCGACCCCAATGCCCACCGACCCCTGCTGCTCCCGCGAGGCCGTCGGCTCGGCGACCTCGGGCGGCGGCAAGTTCTACTACGAGGCGACGGTCGGCGCCGCCCTCGGCGGGCTCCCGGCAGAGGGTGCCCGGCGCCGGGCCGGCCTCTCCTCGGCGGTCTCGGGCGCAGCCCGGGTGGTCTTTCACCAAGCGCGTTCCATTACTCGCAAAGTGCCTACTCGCAAACGTCAGGAAAAACGCATGTCTGCTTCGATGTAATTTACCCTAGATCCCCCACGGCGGATCCAGGCCATTTCATTTGCGAGTAGTGACTTTGCGGGTAGTGGAACGCGCTTGCCTAGTCTTGGGCGCCCCCGCCTCTGGCCGCCTCCTGTCGGAAGCCTAGAAGTTGGCACCAGCACCAACATCGGCGGCTGCCTCCACCGAGGCGAGATGATCCCAACTTGCCACCAGCGCCACAACCTAGGATCCTCGTCCCGCTGAGGAGGTGAACCCCCTGTGTTGGTGTTGGTGTTGCTGCCACCAGCACGCGCGCAACGCGCGGGCGTGAGATAGTTCCTGGGGCGACATGCAGTGCTTCGATCTCTCGCGCAACATCCAGCGCGTGCACGCGACCCATCTATGCCACGATCTGTCGTCGTATGGGCTCACACCCTCGGAAGGGTGAAGGACGAGGTTAAGTATCGGAATGTATTTCTCCCTGGTTATGGCCGCCTCCTGCTCCCCTCTCCCTCTCCCTCTTCATCTCCATCTCCTCCGTCCCTGCCCCCCTCCTGAGGCGCGAAGATACCCAGTCCCCAGGAGGGAGGCGCTCCTATAGGGCGGGGCGGGGCCATGTCGCAGTCGGGGCTTCGGCTCCGAGTGCGGGGTGGTTGCGCCTAACCCTGGATCGTGTCTCAACACGGCTTCTGGGCAAACAAAAAATTTGAACAGTTCCCTTCTCCCTCCTCCTTTTTTTTTTGTTTTGTTTTCTTTGTTTCTGCATCTCTCTCTCTCTCTCTCTCTCTCTTTTTCTCTCCCTCTCTCGCCCCCCCCATTTGCCCTTCTCCATCCCCTCTTTCCCCCACCGCCCTCATGTCCCTTCTTCCCTTCGGAGGCCTCCAGTCTCCGAAGGTCCCTGGGGTCTGCGGAGGTCTGCGAAGGCTTCCGGAGGCCCAAGACGACAGGCATGCTGAACGTCCGAAAACGTACACCTTCAGTCTGCGATATTGTTTCTCTCCCTCCTCCTCCTCGTACTCCTCCTCTTCGTCGCCCTCCTCCTCCTCCTCCTCCTCCGAATTCGGCCACGGAGTCCACCAGAGCCAGCCTGATAGTAGGTGTGTGGTTGGGCGGGGGAGAGAGCGGGGGGGAGGTGTGTGGAGGGAGAGAGAGCGGAGCGTGCGCGGCCGACAAGTACAAACGACCCCGCGGCCGCCGCCCTCTTTGCCCTCTCCCTCTTCTTTTCTGCCCTGCCATCGGTCAGGGGATCCTGACCCCCACCACATGGGGCGACGGTTTCCCCCTCCCCCCCTCCCCTTAGATTTCGTTGCACTGTTAAGGGGGTGCCCCCCCGCGTGCAGGCCCAAAAGGGTGCCCTGCCCAATCGTCCCTTCGCAGGGAAGCCAGAAGAGCCCATCCGTTTTTCGGCCGCTCTTATCTCCCCAAGCGCCTTACCTTACCTCCTCCTCCTCCTCCTCCTCTTCCTGCTCCTCCCCCTCCTCCTCCTCCTCCTCCTCCTCCTCCTCCTCCTCTCCCCCCTCCTCCTCCTCCTCCTCCTCCTCCTCCTCTCCTCCTCCTCCTCCTCCTCCTCCTCCTCCTCCTCCTCCTCCTCCTCCTCCAACCGCGACCCCGGCACCCATCCCTTTTTAGGATGGATGGCCACCGGGGTCAGGCGTGTGAGGGCGCCGTCCAACCTTGAAACAAACTGTACACCCCCACGGCCTGCGGGCAACGGCCCCTGACCCAGACCGGGGGGGGAATGGAAGCACGCCTGTGCGCGCGGCCCAGACGGGGGAAGGAAGGGGCGGGAACGGGGGGCGGGGGACGGAGGGCGGGCGGAGGGCGGAGGTCGTGTCGGCGTGGCGTAGGTGTGGTGGCCGTTGTCTCCGCCGCCCCCTCCTCCTCTTCCTCCTCCTCCTCCTCTTCCTCCTGTCTCCGGGCGCCTCGGCGCCTTCTGCTGAAGGTGGGCCCTCGTCGTCGTCGTTCTCTTCCTCCTCCTCAAGCTGGCTCCCGGGTGCCTCGGCCCTGTCCCGGCAGCCTCGGCTGGTGGCGCTGGTGCGGCTGCCGCCGCCGCCTCCTCCTCCTTCTCCTCCTACTCCTCCTCTTCTGCCTCACCTCCTCCTCCTCGCCAGAGGCTTCCTCACCCTGCCTTTGCGCCCTCAGCCTCCTCTGCCTCCTCCTCCTCCTCCTCCTCCTCCTCCTCCTCCTCCTCCTTCAGCTCCTCCTCCTCTTCCTCCTCCGCCACCTCCTTCTGGCCCACGTCAGCGCCTCCCTGGCGGGGCAGCGGGCCGATGCGCGGCCAGGACCTGCTCGGCCACCCCGGTCTGCAGGGTGGCCGAGAGTTCCTGCCAGAAGGCAGCAGCGTCCGCGGCGGCGCCCGCTTCGCCTTCCGCGCGGTCAAGCCGGTCGAGGACCAGCTGCCGGGCCGCCTGGCCCACCCGGCCGCCGGTTTCGACCGCGAAAGGCGTGAGGAGCGGCGTCGTAGGACCTGGCGGGTAGCGCAGGTGCTTTCCACGCGCCGCGTCCTCGGCCGCAAGGCCACCGTGGGCCGCCCTAGCCCGCTCCTCGCGCGGCTGCGTGGTGTCGGGGCTCGTGACCACCACGTCCACGACGTGCCACGCGCCCTTTTCGGCCCACTTGACGTCTAACACCGCCACCTCCACCCCGTCCAGTCCAGTCGCCGGGTCGCGGCGCCGCCGCGTCCACTGTGGCACCGTCTGTTCAGTCCGCACCAAGCCAGGGACCCTCTTGGCCAGCCAGCGGGCGAGCAGGTCGCGGATCCGATCGTGCCGCCGTGTCCGGGCGGGCCCCGTCTCGCACGCGATGGCGTGGTGCTGATCAAGTTCATGCAACGCTCCGCAAGCGACCCCCTCGCGGGAAGTGTTCTGACAGTGCGTCTGCGATGCATGTCCCTTCAGCAGCCTCGGCCCAGTCATCTGGAGGCGCCTCCGTAAGGACAGCCGGTACAGGTCGGCGGCCATCCGGTGTTCTGGCGCCGTGGGCAGCAGCGTAAAAGCCCCAGCGCCCGGGCCGCCGCAGGACTGAATGCGACCGAGCGTGCGGTCGTCCAGGCCGTCCTTCGCCCTTGCGTCGAGAACGTCCATAATCGGCCGCATCAGGTCCTTCTGCCTGCTACTCTCCCCCAGCGCCAGCGAGACCTGCAGGCGGTGCGCCGCGTTGCCCACCTTGGCGTTGTACGCTGCCACTGCGTTGGCGAAGTCTTGCGTGCCTGTGGCCTGCCTCGCGAGGAGTGCCTCTGCGCTGCCCATGCCTAGGGCGGCTGCGACCCTTGGGGCCGCGGCGCACCACGCGGCCACGTGCGCGGCCTCTCGCCGGGGTTCGGCCGCGCCCGCAGCCAGGCCGCCGTCGCGCAGCGGCAGGCACGCCTGAACCCACTCCCTGTCCGTTTGGGCTTCGTCAAGCAGGCCGTCCCAGAGGTC
>CAUYUJ010021657.1:92500-112500 GCA_963575745.1 Prorocentrum cordatum | reverse complement strand
CCTTGGTGTCGGCCGCCACCTCCTCCTCGACTTCCCCACTACCCTCCTCGACCTTCTCCTCCTCCTTAGCCTGTACCCTGGCCTCCTCTGTCTCCTCACCGTCGCGGTGTTGGCGGCCAACGTCGAGTCGTCGGATCGCGTCGTGTCGTCGGGCGGGGACGGGGGCGGGGGCAAGAGAGAGCAAGAGATCGGCATTGGAGGGGTGAGAAGCAAAAGACGGACGAAAGCGCGATGCCGCCTCGCTTTTGCGGGGGGTAGGCGAAAGGACAAATTCACTTGCGCCAGTGTTTCCTCTCGCGGGGGAGGGGGGGGACCGCGGGGCCAGAGAGCGAGGCAGATGGTACGGAGACAGAACATGAAACAACTGCCTGGAAAAACCTCCGGGCGTAGACACAACACTGCACGGATAAAACTCCTGGCAACTGTTGCAACATTTTGTGATTAAAAGGCCGCCAACTGGATAAAACTCCAGGATGCGAAAAAAGTTGGGAAGCGGTGCGCGGGCTGCTTCATGCCGGGGCCGGGGCGACGGGCGGGAGGAGGAGGGGGGTCGAACAAACGGGTAGGTGGGAGGCTGGAAACGGCCTGCAACACAAATTAAAGGAGCATTGGCGTCGTGCGCGGAGGCCCCCTCAGAGCCGCCAGGGGCGGCAGCCATCAGGCCGAGCCAGACCTTCACGTACCCCGCCGCCGACCAGGGCGTCACGCTGAACATGTTGTGCTCGCCGCTGTCGGGGTAGGACATATACTCGCACGCCAGGGCTACCGTCCCCGTGGGCTGCACGCAGTCCGTCGTGCAGGAGCCGGAGCAGTAATAGTCGCACGCCTGGTGCGACACGTTCGTGATGGCGGGGTTCATGTCCATCTTGCCGAAGGGCTCCGCCTGCTGCGAGTGGGCGGCCCTCCTCTTCATGGACCGCAGCTCGGCCCTGGTCTGGTTCAGCTCGGCCTCCACGATTCTCGTCGCTGCGGCCGCGTCGCTCTCCTCGAGTTCCTTGTCCTCGAGCCTCTCCTTCACCTTGACCAGCTGCTGCTGGAGGCTCGTGATGAGCTGGTCGCGCTCGTCGGGCAGCCCCCCCTGCGGCGCGGGTTTCGTGGAGTTCTCCTGGCCATGCGCCCCCGCGGCCAGCCACGCCGCCAGCAGGGCGGGGCGCAGCGCCCACATGTGCGGCCCGCCCCCTCCGCGGCCCGTCCTCCTCCTCCTCCTCTCCTCAGTAGGCTCGAAGGGAGGCGCCGTGCCCTCGGGACATCTTGAGCCAATCTTGAGCGTGCGCGGCCGACAAGTACAAACGACCCCGCGGCCGCCGCCCTCTTTGCCCTCTCCCTCTTCTTTTCTGCCCTGCCATCGGTCAGGGGATCCTGACCCCCACCACATGGGGCGACGGTTTCCCCCTCCCCCCCTCCCCTTAGATTTCGTTGCACTGTTAAGGGGGTGCCCCCCCGCGTGCAGGCCCAAAAGGGTGCCCTGCCCAATCGTCCCTTCGCAGGGAAGCCAGAAGAGCCCATCCGTTTTTCGGCCGCTCTTATCTCCCCAAGCGCCTTACCTTACCTCCTCCTCCTCCTCCTCCTCTTCCTGCTCCTCCCCCTCCTCCTCCTCCTCCTCCTCCTCCTCCTCCTCCTCTCCCCCCTCCTCCTCCTCCTCCTCCTCCTCTCCTCCTCCTCCTCCTCCTCCTCCTCCTCCTCCTCCCTCCTCCTCCTCCTCCTCCTCCTCCTCCCTCCTCCTCCTCCTCCTCCTCTCCTCCTCCTCCTCCTCCTCCTCCTCCTCCTCCTCCTCCTCCTCCTCCTCCTCCCTCATCCATCATCCATCATCCCTCATCCCTCATCCCTCATCCCTCATCCCTTCTCCTCTTCATTTTTTACGTTCGACCAACATTAGGTGTAATGCCTGCTGAGTTCTTGAACGTGCGCAGTGCAGAGAAGCAGGCCTGACGAGCAGCAGAGAGAAAAATAATGGCATCAGTGACAATGAGAGGAGTGAGTAGAGCATCCAGGGAATGCTGCATGGCCAGGTATCCCAAGGATCCCCCGTCCACCTCTATAATCCCGATCCCTCCCCTGGTAAAGGGCAGTGCGTGCCCGCCCTCAGGGCAGCAAGTGAGCAATCACAATACTGGCACTCATCTTACTGAATTTGTTTTTGGCCTGCTGCCACTAAAGTGCTATAGAAATATAGAGATAGATGATCCGCACATCCACATTCTCCAACGAGTCTGAAGATATGGGTGGCACACGCCTTCCAGAGCTCAAGGCGCGCTCACAAGGAACAAATCTGAAGTACTGCTACTGGCGGCCAAGTAAACCCGTAGTGATATCCGTAGCTTGTCGCACTAATATGCCACGTGTGCGTGCATCTTCTCACCCCCATAACCTCCATAATCCAAACAAACCTCCCCCCGTCCCCACGATTGGTGGCAAGAAGAAACGGCCTCCCATACCCACATTGGGAGATGACAGCACCGATAGACAAGGGCTGACCCGTGACCTCCAGCCACGTCCAGCGCACAGGCGCTGCTCGAGTCGAGGACCTCCGGCAGACACGCGGCCACATTTCGTTGCGACTCGTGACCTCTGGGCTCCCCTCCTCTGAGACGGCCCCCCGCACAAGAATCACGGAGAGAGATGCCGGCTCCACGATCTGCAACGTTGGCCAGGTGCCTCGAGGCCCACTGCCGTGGCCAGGAATTTGGAAGCGGAGCAAACCGAAGAGCGGGTCTGCACTCAATTGTGCCTCCATCTCCACCCCCCCGTAAGTCTTAACTCACACCCGTACCCGTCCCACAAGAGGGGGGAGGAGAAAAGAAGCGAGGGACAACTACAAAGGAGAACGTGAGGATGGACGTTGCAAGAATTGTAAGATGTGCAGCACAGAAAGGGAATGCGAGCATAGTAGCAACTCTTGGGCTGCTCATCAGGGTTTTTCGGTCCACCCCAAACATCCATGGCCTCGGGACCCTCGTGCCGTTTGTAGTTTAGCACGAACCCGTGTACCAGTAGGCTGGCGTTGTAATCTAGGCTGGCCTGTTTAGTTAACAAGAAAATGGCTTAATAAAAACAAGTAGCGATTGTAGCAGAGAGAAACGGCGTCCCAGACATGCAATCAATCCTCGTCATCCTCTCCGTCACATCACTTCCCATCCACACCAACCTCTCTGCGCCTCGGACAGAGACTGGTGGCAAACAGAAGTGGCCTCCCATACAACAATCACTGAGAAATGCCAGCTCCATGATCTGCAACGTTGGCCACGTGCTTCAGAGGCCCACCACCGTGGCCAGGAATTTGGAAGCAGCGCGGACCGAAGAGCGATTGCTTCCACCACCGCCCCTGATCCCCAGTCATATCCATGCCCCACCCACACACCGCCCCGCTCCCGGTTGTAGGGCTGGCACGGTGGACCCAGGGGGGCGAGGGGAAGGATGGGTGGGATTCAACAGGGAGGAAGGCAGAGAGGATAACGATACAGGAGACAGTTCTCAGCTCAAGTTTCAGCGGTGCGCAGTTCGGAAGTACATACCATATCGTTCGCTTATGGTCTGATGACAGCCTGACACAAGTACTTTAAGGGTAGCTCTTTGGGAGATGTTACAGTATCGGGAGCATAGCACGCGCGCCGCTGCCTTGGGCTCAAGGCACGCGCGCCCTATTTGCCCGGACACTGCTTGTGTTCGCTATGTGCTGGAAAGATCATTACATCGATCTTATCCTATCTTACCCATCCACCCCTCATACTGTACCCTCACAGCAGAGCGATGGATGCTATTTGCCCGGCTATATGCCCTATTTGAGTTACCAGGCTCACTTTCGACTTGGTAGCGGAGCTGGCCGCACTCTCGTGTGGTCAGCTCTTGCTCTTCTTAGCCTCACATTCTTCGGCACGATCTTCGTGACCACCTACTACCCTGCGCCACCACTCCCAGTACATTTACGAGGATCTATTCAAGAGCAAGAAGCGACACGAGAGGTACGACGTCTAGACGACCAGATTGGTACCATATACGCTTCATCATTGCGTTACTATCAACCGCTCGGCAACGAGCCAATAACGCAATACCTGAAGCAAGGGCGGGGAAACCCGCCAGACAGAGCGCCTCGAAGACTCGACAAGGCGCTACCCCAGCGCGACACCGCTCATCATAACCGTCCTTCGTTACACATTCTCGGGCTAATCGTTTTCGCTATCATATGGTTCGCGCTGGGGGCAGCAATCGCACACATGCGTCGGGGAGATAACAGCACCGATGGGCAAACACATGGCCCATATTGGGACCCTCAGGGTAATGTACCTTTTCGTGAGTACATTTACGAGGTCAACGCGTGGCTCAACGTTACAAGCGGACGTATGACGCCACAGGCCCAAGCGGCCGCAATACAACGCGGCCTGGGAGGCCTAGCGAGGACACTCGCCAT
Organism: Prorocentrum cordatum; assembly: GCA_963575745.1. NCBI lineage: Eukaryota > Dinophyceae > Prorocentrales > Prorocentraceae > Prorocentrum > Prorocentrum cordatum. The sequence continues at coordinate 108,095 of CAUYUJ010021657.1, read as the reverse complement.
GAGGGTACCGCCTGACATTATAAACTATGGTGCTGACATTGATGGGGTTCACACAGACCCAGCAACTTACATCATGTTCCTCCTCAGCATGAAATTCGAACGCCTGGAAGATGAGCGACAGCTCACTTCCGGCACACAACTTATTGACTTCCATGTGCCTCACGGGGAACGAATCGATGTTACTCTTACCCGATTCGAAATGGCCCGACTTGAGGCACAGCCGGTCGGATTCGACCTTCCCAACTTCCAACTGTTAACTACTATCCTATTCCGCGCCCTAGGCGTCGGCAACCAGAAGGCCATGCAACTCTTACAGCCACTCAATCACCAAATGCCTCGAACACAACAACAGTATGATGAGTTGCTGGAGAGGATGCGTTCGGTAGGCCACCTATCCGAACGATCTCCTGGTAACATAGGATCCGTGTTTGGAAGAGGAAGGGGATCTGGTAGTGGAAATTTCTACACTACCTTGACCACTGAAGCCCAGCCTGGAAACGGGCCCTCAAACATATGGGCCGATGACCCAGGAGAATCCACTGCTTTATTAGCAGGGGATCGATCACAACCAAGCTGGGCAACCAGCCCTCCTTCTAGAGAACCACAACCACACCGCTCGTTATGGGGGGAATCAAATCCCCTAACCGACGGTGTATCCACCTATTTAGGAGACGAAGATTTCGACTCCGGCACCGATACAGACACTATATCATCAGATGGTGTTGAAGCTCTAGATTGGTCAGATATCATGAATATGGATAACGACAATCAGCGTGCTGAGCATTTATTCTGGCTGTTACAACAGGCTAAACGAAGGTGGAGGAGGTTCACACGAAAACCAGTGCGTCGTGTTAGAAGGAGGATACGCAGAAGTTTTAAAGGAAAGGGTAAAGGCAAGCGTGGTCGTCGGAGGTTGAACGGGCGAGGTATCGCGGCATTTCTCCAGAGGCTCTCAGATGAACAACATGATGAGATATTCTTTGGGGGAAAAGGCCGCGGTAAAGGCCGTAGAGAGACCTCAGGTAAAGGTAAAGGTAGGCGGGGAAACCCGCGAGGTAGAGACGGCCAGGTTCTCAAATGCCATGAATGTGGTAGTACCGATCATCTTGTGCGAGATTGTCCAGCGAAGGGAAATGGAAAGGGCATGTCGTCCGAAGTCCATTTCGGCTCAAGCACACCATCCATTGAGTATCTGAGCCTCCAGGACTTTGAGGCTATGGAACAGATATTTTTCACATGGGTCGTTGGCATGGACAACATTGACGAGCTCGAGGGGTATGGTCATGGATTATACGCGTATTACCTCGAGTACGTCCGCCGGTTCGTCATGGGCAGTAATGAACTCACTCCCGTGGAACACGGTACGCTCGGAAACGAGCCTCTTTCCTTTTTCGACTGGATGTTCGGGAACCCAGGCAACATCATGGCCTACGAGAGCGACGACGAGGACACCACTATAGAGGCTTCGCCTTCCGAGGTTCAACGGAACCCCGAACCTCCGCCCGAAGTCCCGCCTGGAAACAGGCCCTCTTTGATGGGAGAATATCCCCAGACCACTGAAGACCTAATCGAAATGGAGTCTCAGGCATTTGTTCAGGCCTTCATTGCAGGCGAACCAGATATTCCGTTCATACCTCCTGGTTCGCTTGCTCCAGGCGAATATGGACCACGTACCCTTTTGCAGACCCTCATGAGGATGCATGAGATACTCACAATTGGTTATCCTGAGAGTCAAGAACACATCGAAGCTGGCATCATGACAGAACAGGATAATGATGCTTGCGGTAGCTCAGAGCTACTCTTGGCAGCTTTGACTCTCATTGACAGTATAAATCCTCAGGAAGTGCAGAGACACTTGATATACTCCCATGGTAGATGGCGTCGTGCCCTGGAAATGGCAATGGCTATGCGTGGTCATGATCTTCCCCCGCCAGGATGGAATCTCCAGGAGCTGGGGATGAGGCCAAACCATACGGCCATGCGTAACATTGCTAGGCAGCCTATGCTCGTCGATGACCCTGAGCCGACGACTGTGCCTCCTACTCCAGGACAGCCGAGCGTTGCCCAGACGCCGGTCATGCAGGGAAACCTGCCTTTACCAGATGCGCCAATGGCCATCATAATTGGTAGTTCGACATCAGAAGAAGTAGAAGGCGATGGTTGTGGGTTAGATGAGGATGACGTCACCATCCTCATGATGGACGTGACTGGTGAGGAAGAGGTCGATTTCGACCCTGATGAGTCTGAATCATCATCACCATCGGCACAAGAGCCACTTGCGCCGAGCTCCACCCAGCAGGGAGACCTGCCTCCATCGAGCGATCCATCTGGGATCGCAGAGGAGCCTCCTCAAGCACCTCCAACGGGTGCCGCTCCTGCTGCATCGGCAGCTTCTTCTGATGAGAACACCAGAAGATCTCGTTCCCATACGCGCGTCAGAGAAGAGCCACATCCCCAGGCTCGACTTCCTCGTGAGTGGAGACAGGCTGGCCCAAAGGAACACGCTCTCAGAAGAGGTGGCCAGCTACTTCCGCACAACGACCCACGACGCCGAAAAGGGGAACACTCGGCCTTTGGCCAGGGCAATCCTGCCTATAGGGACGGCGATGGCAGGCCCATCCGTGGAGGCTATCAGCTTGCAACAAACATCCGCCGCCCTGAAATTCAAGAAGCGCGGACCCAGTTGCGAGATATTATCGCGGCTCGCAAGCAGTATAGGCCTCACGCTGCACGTGGTCCTTGTTCCCAGCCGTTCCAGAATCACAGGCCAGGATGCCCCGTTGGAAACAACGAAGGCCTGAGCCCCAACAGGGGCAAAACCCCTCCTAAAGAGGGCCATCCGCCACTTGACCCGATGACACCGGAAGAGATCGCAGTAGTGAGTAGTCGTCTCGGGATCTTGGGCCACTTGGATCCGAAAGAAGAAGAGAAACCTACTCCGGCTCCAAGGGGAATGGTAGCCATGACCCAGGAAGAGAAAGACGCGCTCTTTAGTCTTCCTGGTATGCGAGGAAACTCGCCTGGCGTCTCTAGCCAGTCCCAACAACCAGAGCCGATCATCAAGGACGAGACACAGGCTCAACGTGTGGCGGAAGATGAGGAGCATATTCGGACAGTAGAAGAACGCACACGCGAGGCAACTCGCAAGATGCTGGAGGATTCCAGCAAGCTCTACATGAAGGGGGCTAGAAAGCCCCCACTCCCACTAACTTCGAAGGCCAAGAGTGAACCCCCGACACCTAAGCCGCCTCCGGCGCCGAAGCCGAAGGCGAGCTCTCGGAGCCCTGGGCCAGACGTGCATATGGAGGTGTCTCGATCTGCGACGCCGAAGCCGCCGATTGGCACAGCTCCTACACCAGCATCTGTGCCCAAGCAGCAACCTCAGGACCCCACTGAGGAACGAAGACGTCCGCTTAGCCGCAGTAAGTCCATTGAGAAAAGGGCGGCAGCTTTCGAGCGCAGTGGGCATGCACCTGCGCCGGCTTCCTGCGGCGGCTCGTTCCAGGAGGTCCGACGAAGGTGCTTTGTCGAGGGGTACCTGGGCGCCGAAGATCAGGGGCAGCGCCAGTCGCGCATCTCCGCGGGGAAACCCGCCAGGCGCTGCTGCCGCAGCTTCCTCCTCTTCTGGAGCCGCAGCCTCTTCGGCAACAGAGGCTCCGATGCGGGGAAACCCGCCAGTAGTTCAGCTGCACCACCCAGGAGACACATCCTTTACTAGTGGGACTCCAGATCTGATTAGGGATAGACTGGCTCTTCGGAAGCTCCCACCGATACGTTCGGTGGATGAGTCATTCATGAAGGAATGCAGGAAGGCCGGAATTCTTCCCACATCCAATGATACTCTTAAAAGGTTAAGCAAAGCTATCAGCAGGATATGTAGACATGCGCCAGATAAGTCACATAATCCTGTGTGGCGCCTGAGATCTTTTGATGATCATGATGGTTGGATTAACCTCGTGGAACTCGTGGCTGACTTTCCGTGGAACACAGGTCACTCGAGGCACGCTGGACATAACCCAAAATATGACGAGGCCAAAGTCATTAGCGAGCAGTTGTATGGTCGCTCGGTTGACCAACTCGCAGCCATCATGATGGAAGTTGTTCATGTTCGTGAACCAGACGGAGAAGAAAAACAGCGCCTTCAATTCAAGGTGCTAATGCGGGACTCCGGCGAGCCCGCTATCTTCGTCCGCGCCTCTCAGGGGCATTCATGGACATTGAAAGCTCCACGGTCGCTGTACAGTTACATTGTACTGTGCGACGAACCCGCTGGGAGACCGGCCCCATACCCTGAAGTCGCCATGCATGGCACTCGATGGCACGCTTTCGAAGGCATCATGTGGTACGGCCTGTCCTGTAGACCTGAGCACAACACAAAGAAAAGGGGGACAGGCCGTTCACACATTCATTTCGTGCCGACAATGCGCCGCCGTGCCGTGAACAGTGGGTGGGGCCCAGATTCAGATCTCATCATCTTTGTAGATTGGCGCAAGGCCATACAAGATGGTATGAAGTTCTGTTGGTCCGACAACGGAGTCCTCTTGTCCGAGGGAGATAACTGTATCATTGAACCGTATTACATTTCTCATGTAGAGGACCTGACCACTGGAAGGCAATGGCGCAACCCAGAATATTTGGGGAGCCGCCGTGCGCGAGTCTCTGTCAGTACGATGACTGCCTCAGATAGGTGGGCTGATGTTGGTGATTCCAGCATTAAGTACCAGTGGTCCCGCGACCAAGAGGGCGCTGATCCAGCCATGGTCTACCTCCACAGGGACGTTGGGGACCACTACAGCCCCACCCAGCTGGGAAACCAGCCTGAGATCTTTCGGATCTTTATGATCACCGAGAGTGAGGCCGGGAGCGCGGCTCCAAGCCGTGCCCCAAGCCAAGGGCCGAGCGCCGTGTCTTGGCAGGCCATAAGTACTTCAGACCTGGATCAGATTGCAGCTTCGCTGAACCCTGACCAGGTAGAACAGCTGGCGGACAGGCTGTACCAGCAGGATCCCTGGGCCGCAGGCCAGGGAGCAATGTCCGCTATGGCCACGAGAAATCGTCAAGCCATGCAGGGAAACCTGCCTACAAGCGGACCTGCTCGGTTCGAGCCAATGCACGCAAGCCCCACACAGAGCATGCACACTCCAAGGGGCATGACTCCATCGGGCACTCCGCCAGCACAATCCCCATTTGGGACACCTGTCCGCCCTGCCGTAAACGGCACACTCATGGAGAGGTTAGCTGCGGCTAGGGCTGATCACAGCACAGCCCTCCTCAACATGATGCCGCCCGGCACGCCAACGAGTCAGCAGGGAAACCTGCCTGGTACACCAAGCCACCACAGGGCGGGTATACCCGACGACTATCGCTCAAGAGTGGCGGCCGCGGTACAGCAGGTGCAGAACCATAATCTGCCTCACCCAAGTGGGCAGAGGTGGAGGCCAGCCTGGTCCTGGGAACCGGAGGGCCCCAACCCACGGGACCCCGCTCGGCAACGAGCCTTTATCCCGGCGTTCAACGCCCATCCGAGCATGTCTCAGGGCCAGAGGCCACCACCCACGCAGATGAATCCGCCATTATACCCTGACGGTACAAGGGTCCCGAACAAATTTGTTCGGGAATTGGCGGATCAGATGCATAACCTCACCAATGTGCGCTGCAGTGACCACTCCATGTACCCGCACATGGCCTTCATGCCTCCTCCAACATCACCAGAGGTGGTTGTACAACCCACTGCCCATTCAATATCGTCTGGCAGTAGGGGCGTGCCTGACTACATCAGGCAGACGCACCACACTCAGCAGGCATGCTTCAGGAGGAGGCAGGCGGTGCAAAGTGTACGGGACCAGTCACGTGCAGCTGCACTCGACGTGGTGCGGAATAGGGGCTCACCTTTGCGAGGAAACTCGCCTGCCGTGACTCCTACCACTTCCATGCCCAATGTCGAAGTGCAGGAAGTGCTGAATCCAGCGGGGACACCCCCATCAGCCTTCATGCCCTCCGAGACGGTATTGGAGAGGCAGCGGCGGGTATATCCCAGGGTAGCAGACGTAGAAGTCTTTACTGGGATGGAGGACACCTGTGCTGTATGCCTCGAAGAATTTCAGCCCAGGGATAGTGTGTACCGCCTGAGGTGCAATCACCTATTCCACGAGGGATGCTGGAATTCTAACGTGGTGGGCCACGTGACAAACCAGCGTGAGGGAGATCCCCAGCAGCCACCATGTGCGATCTGTCGTGCACCTGGCATTATAACATCGCCCTTCCCATGGACTGGCTCCCTTAGTCAGACTCCCGAGCAGTCAGCGAGGGAGCTGCGGGAGCTGACGAGCATGGTGGAGGAGATGACGGCCAGGATGCTAGCTACGCAGACAGTTTCGTCACACCAGCAGGGACACCTGCCTGCAGAGGTAAGGCCGCCTATGGCAACGGGATATTTCGATCAGCTTATCCCGATGACGGCGCCTCAGCAGGGAAACCTGCATGATACTCCTCAGATGTCTCCCCAGAGTGGAGGCGAGGCTGAGATGTCACTGGACCCTGATCAGCTGCGCGAGTTGCGTGTACGACATTTCCAGAACCAGATGGATAATACGCACACAACGTTTATGCTAGATGCCAATAATCCTGAAACTGATAGTCCGTCGTTAGACCTATCAGAATCCTCAGCGGCGCCAGCAGCAACAGCAGCTAGGGCCATCAACATCTCAGCGACGAATGAGGAGTTCGAGGAGTGGCTGCGGTACCGGGATCACGCCACGAACGAGGGGCTGCAAGACATCGCCCTTCACTCGTACCTAACGCTGATAAGGCGCACTACCCGCGAGCAGTATATGAGCATACGTGATGAGTATGCCAACTGGCGGGAGGAGCGTGGTGATCACGCCCAGCACGTGTCGTACTTCCAGTACATTGACCTGGCACGCATGGCCGAGAGCGAGTCGCATGCCAGTGTCGTGCGGGGTAACCCGCCAGGGAGTACGAATGTGCCGCGGGGAAACCCGCCTACCGACACAGCCGACACTTCAGAAACTGTGCACATCAAGCAGCCGAGTAAGACGTTCTTGGATGACGGTGGAAATTCCATACTCATCGACGTCGGTTCGAAGATCAACATCATGGGCGAGAACACGAGCCGTAAGTTCGTCCAGGCTGCTGAGTCACATGGTCGTGCTTGTACGTTCGAGCCCCGCTCTCGTTTGCATATCAACGGAGTGGGAGAGGGGTCGGCCCCAGCGGATACCGTAGGCACATTTAGCATTGCCTGCGAGTACCAGGGGTCAGCCCAACACGATTCATACAAGACGAACATTGTGTCAGGCTGTGGAAAGGACCTGCCAGCCATCCTAGGTCTCGATAGTATGCAGGACAAACGCACGATCATCGTGCTTGAACGAGGCCAGGAAAAGCTGATATTCCCTGGTAAGGGGCAGGTCAAGATGGAGCTCCCGGAAGGCTCCAAAATCATGCCGACGACGAAGTTGCCGTCAGGGCATCTGTCGATCAGGTGTGATCGTTTTGGAGCTGCGGGGCAACCCGCCTCGAGCTCAAGCAGCACGTCCTTCCAGACAGTGCTGACAGGCGAGCCGACCCCAGCGCAGGAGCGCAATCAATTGCAGGGAAACCTGCCCCAGGGGTTGATGGAGACGCTCGCCAAGGCCACCATGCGAGGCGACAACATCGACGATCTCGAGACGTTCGATTGTTTTGTTGCCAGGACACTGGCCCAGCATGGTGGTAGTGTACCCATGGACGCTGTGCAGTCCCGCCGTAAAATAGTGATGGGATACACTAATCGTGAATTGCATACGGTCAGCGACGCTAGGTCCAAAGGCGTGCTGAAACAGCTGATGGATAATCCATCGATGCTGACAGCATTTGCGGAGCAATCCGCCTCTGAGGCCACGGCGCGCTGCAGTGCTGAGCTCCAGCATCTGAGGGAAGCCCAGATGTTGGCAGATATTGTAGGCACATCTTCTTCATCTTGAAGATGGCAGGGCGACGTCGCCCCCTCGTCGTCTTGCCTGATGGCTGAAAAGCCGGGGGGTAACAAGGACAGCGGGGCAACCTGCCTTAGTAAGAGGGCTTTTGTCATTGAAGATACGAGGGAGGCATGTGCCGACCTCCGCACACGAGGTTATATTTGTGACCGTATTTCCCACAACGAACTTATGACAAGCGTGGGCACAAACTATCTAGGTGCGGTGATCAGTGGAGATTACACTCTCATATGGATCAGTACTCCGGGTGACTGGTATATACGAACTCCAGGAAAGAGAGTGGCCCCACACTGGTCACGTATCCAGAACCTGTTGATAAAAGCCAAGAAACTCCGCATGAAAATCATCATATTCGGTCCCCCAGGATATGTTTGGAAGTTATCTCCAGTACGTGATACTCTGGAAGATCTAAAGTTGTCAGTAATACGGATGCGTTTGTGTCATTTCGGTATTCGGTTCAATATGCAAGACAATACACCAAGTGGTACATATATGCAGGTAGCATCATCGATACCGATTAGCTCGAAGCTGTGGACATGTACTTGTAAGCAGGCCATACCACAACATGTGTTGGACTGGTACGGCCATACGGTACGACATGCTGAATGGCGGGCTCAGACACGTACTACACTCATCCGTTACCTCAAACGACAAAATCCTGGGGAGTACCACCACGCACGGAAACGTGCCCGTATACTTAAATACGTATACACGTACAGACCATAATACTCGTCATTACGTGACGACTCATAAGGGAGGACCAAAATGGTCTGAAGTTATCCGACGTGTAACAATCAACCTGGATACCAACGCGGTTATTCAAGATATCTCAGTTACCGATCAACCAACAGGGTATGATTGGCATGCACCATTACCTGCAGGGGTTGCCAACATCAGTACTCGGTTGTATTGGCAACCCGAGGAACCGGTCTTGCTCGGAAACGAGCCTACTCAATCACCACAGAAACATAGACGCGTCATCATAGATGACTGTTCTCTCCCCCTCCCGACTCTGGCGATTGACGCATGTACCCATTCCACCACGACAATGAGTACACAGACCGACGAACAAAACGAGCAAGCTTTACCCACTGAATCGCGTATAAAGCAGAAGGAAAGGCTCAAAGCCGAAAAGGAAGCAGGCATCAAGCCTCGCCGCATTAAAAAGCACGTCGAAGACGGAAATGACGATTGCGGCGATGACTTGTCAGGACTCGGACAGGATCTTATGGCAACCTGGAGTACTGACGCCCCCCTGTTGAGCTGATAAGCTCCGACGAGGACGATGACCTGTTCCTTACCCTTCCCACATCTATGCCCGACACACACGCTAACATATACAGCATAGTTGCTACACTATGCTACGGCCATAACAATTGCGTGGATATGTTGGAGCTTTGTGGTGGTGAGGGTGGCATCTCAGAGCTTGCCTTCTCAAGGGGACTTTCCTCAGGCGGCAACTTGGACAAGACTACATATGTCGACCTGGGAGACCCCTCGGTGCAGCAGGTTATAGATCATTACTTTAAGATATGCTACGTACGAGTTGCCATACTGCAACCCAGCTGCCGCACCACAGGACCACCATCTTACTATAACTACAAAGTCAACTATAACACTTGGGAACAGCACCACAGAGAAGACTTACCACACATAATCTATTGTGGTAAAATTGCTGTTACCCAAGATGACGCTCAGAGATGGTTTATACGCGAACAACCGACAGGAACATGGGTGGACGATATCTCTCCATGGACGAAGCTTGCCAACCGACCACACATCACGACCGTGCGCATTGATCAATGCGCTACTGGACTCAAAGATACGACTGGTGACTATATCAAGAAGCCGACAAATATCACCAGCAACGACAAGACAATTCTTAAACCCTTTGAGCGACTCAAGTGCAACGGTCAGCATGTGCACGCACAACCGTGCAACACCGAGCTTTCACTGGCACAAAAATACACTCGACGACTGCAGTCTGCCTTCGTGGAAGCCGTCTACTTGGCGAAAGCCATTGACACCACGCGCGGAAACGCGCCTATAAATACTGCACATGCTTATCCTGCCGACCTTCCTGAGCAAGCTGAACCAGGTGAAGGTATGAGACGCATCGGTGATCGTATCATCCCAAAGGTGGCTACGTGCCCGGCATGCATCGACAACGTCCGAAAGGACAGTCCTAGCCATAACAGAGACCCTACGCAGTGCAAATATCATGACTCTATCTCTGTATACTGGCCATGTCCAGCATGTCAGAGGGATCTTACGAGAAGCAAGGGTGTTAAGAATCACCTTGATACCGAACCTGGTAAATGTCGTTTTGCTGAACCATTTAAACTACCAGACGACCACGACCCCGAAGGCAAAACCGTGCCAGCTTGGTGGAAACCCCTACCTAAACCTGGTGAGGGCCAAGCTTCAGCTTCAGGTGGCCGCCAAGGCGCACACGCCAGGCCACCACGACCACGTTCCTTCGGTAACGTCGATCCGACATCTGGTACCAGCAGCTACGACCTGCTACGAGACGCCCCCGAGCGTGGAAACACGCCTTCTGCGTCTTCTAGCGATACGCCACAGGTAGCGGCCCGCCGCGGACGTCTACAAGGCGTACCACCACCTCCAGACGCAGTCAACACAGGGGATCAACTACGTAGGGCTACAAGGAACCCTCTTGCCTCCACCGGCTCTGGGGCTCCACGACTACCCGACTGGACGAGATTTGACATCCAACACAGTCTACAGAGTCTCCGTAGTCACGAACCCCATGTTGTGAAAAAGGAACTCCGAAAACTGCATCTGCGATGGTATCATGCGAAGGAGCCAAAAATGAGGCTAATCCTCGAAAAGGTGGGGCTTGATAATGTTCGACTGAACATGATCAAGGAAATCTGCGATACCTGTCGGGAATGTAGAGCATGGGAACGTCCAGGAAACTCGACATTACCATCGGTAAGCCTCCCTGGTAACTGGCTCGATGAAGGGGAAATGGACCTCATGTTTTACAAGAAACGGACCATTTTTCATATTATGGACCGTTGTATTCGCCTGGCAGCAGGCCTAGAGATTTCCGACAGAGAACGCGACACTATCATCGACGCCTACCACTATTGCTGGATTGCCTATCACGGACCCTTCAAAGTTTTATACTCAGACGGAGAAGGCGCCCTGAATAACGATGCCGCTAAAACCATGATGGCCAATAAGGGCACGGAACTTCGTATCCGTGCTCCTGGCCAACACGCGACTTCAATTGAGTCACGAAACGGCATTCTCAGAGGCGTCCTCCACATGATTGAGGAAGAATTGAACAGACACAACATCCCTGTTGTATTCACTAGAGTATTGGCGGAAGGCATCTTCGTTACTAATGCGTTTACGTTTTGTAACGGAGTATCGCCATATCAGGCACACACAGGACGTCAGCCCTCCTTCCTTCCTGATCTCGATACCCTTGACTTTCCCAAGGGACCCGAGACTTCAGGACACGAACGAGAACGTCGTGTAAGGGAAGTCAGCCTCGAAGCCATAACTCAGGCTACTGCTGTAGCCAAGACAAATCGGGCTCTTAGGGCTAAGACGACTCCTGATGGTGCTCGCCTCTACTCATCAGGGGATTTGGTCGACTACCACCGACCTACTGCCACCAAGGACGACCATGGAGGCTGGAACGGCCCATTCCCGGTGATCCGAAACGTGCCTGAAAGAGGACATATTGTTGTCAAGGCAGGATCTCGTGAGGTAATTGTGATGTATCCTGATGCTCGTCACACACTATACATCGAATGTCTCCTCACACGGGAACTTGGCATGGATAATATGGCCATGCAAACCGTCCTTGCTTATGTGGCACACCTCAGCGCAGGGAAACCTGCCAAAGTTTTCGGGTATATCCCCGATTACAAGGGAAACCTTAATCTGTCAGACGACAGCAAGTTTCACCCGCGCGTACACTTAGCACTACAGTATCTCGTACGGAATTACTTCCGAGTAGAACATGTAGTAGCAGTTCGATTGGCTAAGAGTGTGTCAAGCCTACCTGCAGTAAAGTACGCCACCGGGTCTACGCTGATCCACTATGACAACGACATCAGCCCGGCGTTCCATTATTACGAATGCGTGGGCACTGGCTTAAACATTTCTCAGATCACTGGTAGCACTCACTCCAGACTTATTCAATGCTTGACTTCACGTGTCCCTTCCTTAGGATTTCACGACGATTTGGCTAAATATCAGCATCCAAGCAACACGTCTGGAGAACACGAGTCGCCTGGAAACAGGCCTTCTCCAGACACACCAGACGCTTCATCGCCGAGCGAAGGCCGTCTGTCGACAATCTATGAGGAAAATGAGGAACACAATATTGAAGCTATGATGCTGGAAGAGTGGTACGACGAGCTACGTATGGACCTTCATCCTACGACGATTACCGATGACTATCTTTATTGCGTCCCAACAACTATGCTGCCCGACCAGTGTGTTTTGGTTTCAGCATTTGTGGACGAAGATGATATTATATCATCAGATATGCTCGGGGACGAGCCGAAATCATGTGAGTCCTGTCTAGTCTCTCTTTGTTCAAACACAGCCGACGAGAGCTACTCTCTAGACAGTGATGAATACGGCCCTTACGTTGAACTATGCTTTACATCAGAAATGTCTAAAATAGTGTTGGATCAGACTCAACTTGCACAGCTCGATACCGATATGGTCGCAACGATGAGAGTATATGTATCCTCTGCTGCTAAACGTGCTGCGGTTGTCAAAGCAGATGATCTACTAACCAAAGCCGACATAGCAGCACATCCAAAGGAGGTTAGTGAAGCCTTATATACTGAGCTCAAAATCTGGATTGATAATCGATGCTTTGAGATGTACGATTTGTCCAAAGCTTCCAACATAATGACGTCCAGATATGTATACAAGTGGAAGTTCGTAAAGGTGGGTACCGAGAACGTTAAAACCATTCGTCTCAGACTGGTCCTTCGTGGATTTATGGATACTGAGGCTTTTGATGTGGAAACATTCTCGGGAACCGCCAGAAGGCAGTCCCAACGACTCCTGGCAAGTGAAGCGGCGTGCCATCCAGAGTGGATCTTAGCACCCATGGATATCGATAAGGCGTTCCTCAAGGGTTTGACCTATGAGGAACTTGCCCATGCCACCGGCCAGGAAACTCGCATGGTTTGCTTTACTCTTCCACCAGGAAGCGCTCAGGTACTTCGTACATTACCCGGCTTCTCATCCTACGACGAAAGTCGACACTGTCTTAGATGCCTTAAACCAGGAACGGGCACTAAGGACGCTCCAAGAGCGTTCTCTCTCAAACTTCGTACGACCACACGAGCTATAGGACTTACACCGACCAGATACGATCCTGAATTTGAATTCAGCCAAGACTTTCTGACGGCAAAACATGTAGATGATATTAATATGACAAATCTAGAGAAAAATATAGACGACTGTGTACAACGTGTCGAAAAGGTGTTTGGCAAATGCAAGCTCAACAAGCACACATGTACGAACTGCGCCGTTCGCTACACTAAGAATGATCAGGGAGATGTGATCATGGACCAGGACGAGTACATTAAACAACTACGTCCTATCACACACCCAGAACTTACAGGAGCGGCGGCCGACGCCAAAGCCACGAAACTCATTACCGACATGTTCGTCAGCCTGCGAGGAGCCCTCGCCTATGCCCTTCTTACCCAAATCTGGCTCATGGTATATGTGGTCTCTCTTCAGAAAATTCAAGAGCCCACCAATTTGCAAGTCAGACGTTTGAATGCTGTGACGCGAAAGCTGATCAGCAGCCCGAAACGTATCACCTTCCCTCGGATGAAGCCGACGAATGAAGTTGACATCCATAGCGATTCGGGGTATCGGAAGCTTACCGGGGAGGAGGATGACGAGACCAAGGGCTACGGCATACGCGGGGCCAACGTACTACGGCGAGGAAACTCGCCTCAAGGCAAGTCCGTCGTTCACCTCTGTGACGGACTATGCAAATCACACCGATTACAGGTGAGGTCCAGTTATGCTGCGGAGGCACTTGCAGCCGCACATAACCTTGATGAGTGTTACCCTACGCTCATTACTCTCCACGAGCTTAAGGCAGGGGCTTTGACTCCACGACAACTACGAGACATGCGTGAAGTTGGAGGCCTTGCTATCAAAGTCTCTCTTACCATAGACGCTGAGTCCGTCTACAAATCTTTATCAAGCAGGGATCTCAAAATACCTACAGAACGGACTCTGCTTGGACATATCAGCTGGATACGTGAGCTCATGGATATAGGTATAGTACATAATGTGCAATGGTGTGATACTAGGGATATGACCGCAGATGGGCATACAAAGGGAAGCATCGATCGGGAGCTGCTTCTGGAAGTGATGTCAGGCACTCAGTCATTTAAGTATGACGTGAAGCAATGTGTTCCCTTTCGGGGCCCCGAGGACAGAGACAAACCCAAGTCTAATCAATTTTAGTCTGTCCTTGTTGCCCTCGCGGTCCAGTTTGCCAGCACGGGCGCCTACTATAAAGGCGCCCCTTTAGCTGCTCGGAAACGAGCCTTATATTTCACGCCTGGCAACGAGCCGGCTTCGTACAACTCAGGCTCTTTGCCTTAATACACATTTGCTTGGTGAGGTATGGCCTAATTTTGGCTTACCTCTAACCAAGCCGATAGCCCTTCATTGTTTGAAGGGGCTGTCCTGTATTTGCGTGAAATACTTTGCGAGGAAACTCGCCTTACAGTCTGGTGTTTGACCAGACTGTACGCACTGTTTTCTTTTCTTTGCAAACAGTCGTGCGCGCGATCTTTGCGTGCGACTATGCTCTCCGTCTCCTCCCCTCCCGACTTTAAGGGTAGCTCTTTGGGAGATGTTACAGTATCGGGAGCATAGCTCGCGCGCCGCTGCCTTGGGCTCAAGGCACGCGCGCCCTATTTGCCCGGACACTGCTCGTGTTCGCTATGTGCTGGAAAGATCATTACATCGATCTTATCCTATCTTACCCATCCACCCCTCATACTGTACCCTCACAGCAGAGCGATGGATGCTATTTGCCAGGCTATATGCCCTATTTGAGTTACCAGGTTCACTTTCGATTCAAGTTGTCAAAGTATTGCTCGTCAGCGGCGATCGTTTGCAGAAGTGCCTCAATGTGCCCACGTCCTCCTCCTCATCCTCCTTCTCCTCCTTCTCCTCCTCCGAACGCTTTGTTCATCGTTGTCAGCTCCTGCGAGTGGTCCACCAGCGCAGGACTTTGATGGCACTTCTTAACGCTTCCAGCCGCAACTTCGAGCCAGTGGCCAATGTCGTGTGGAGGTGCGTAGCCTGCAACAAGCTGTTGCGACCCACAGATCGCCTGTTTTTCCGCACGGTTCGCTCATAGTGTGCGGCTCTCGCGCAATCTGCGCACGCCACGCCCGAGCGTCCAAGGAGGGTTCGGGGGCGACGAGTGGTGCCATGCAGGTCGGCAAAGCACCAATCGATGATCACCTTTGGTGTAGGCTTGGATTGACCACCCCCCCTCGACGTTTGCTTCCTCCAGCTTTCGTCCACGGGCACAGGGTGCGCGACAGCTACAC
>CAUYUJ010021657.1:0-87500 GCA_963575745.1 Prorocentrum cordatum | reverse complement strand
ACGGGGCCGAGCGGCTCGGCGGCGACATCGGCAGGACCGACCACGTTTGGATCGGGATTCGCCGCGTCTCGATGAGCCTGCTGTTGCACGCTGGCGCGGAGGCTGGCTTCGGCGCTGATTGATGGGTCTGGCGCCGCATAGCGATGGCCACAGGACGCGCATTCAGTGCCGGGGTGCCGTGGCGAAGTTCGCGCCGACGCCGCTGCCTGGGCGGCCCCTGGAGGGGCCGCGCTCTGCCGCGCGGCGCTTCGCGTTCATCGACCGCCGCCGCGGCGGCCTGCCGGGGCATTTTGGGCAGTTCAAGAGTCAGCATCACTTGGCGAACGATGACTACGGGGTCGCACACCATGAGAGCATCATGAGAATGATTGATTTTTTGGCCTGCTGGGACCAGGTGAACCTTCCCGACTCGGTCGGGGTGGAGGTCGCGATTAGGCGGGCTCAGCTGCACGAGCGCGCGCGCCATGGGGGCGGAGGGGCCTCTGCGCGCGGCCCTTCAAGCTTCGGAAAGCGACGAGAACAAGAAGGGCCGCAGTCGGGGTCGAGGATTTTCAAAGTTTGCTTTCCTGAACGAGGCCTCCGTCTTCGCAGGCACGTCGACGGAGGATGGCAGGGCGGGGGTGTGCCCCGACCTCCTGAGCCGCGTGTCTGCCGCGGCTGGGAGGGGCGCGGGCACCCTCAAGTCGCCGCGCAAAGCACGAGAGGAGCGCCGCGCCCTCTCAGGGCAATGATAGCGACCTCGGGCGCGGCTTCCCTCGACCCGCCCGAGATGCAGCAGAGGGCGACTCCAGCTTCCCCATCTGGAGCCCGCGATGCAGGGGGTTCCCGCTCTTCGCCGGGGTGGTCGCCAGCGCGATGTCTCCCTTGTCCCTTTTCGCATCAGTCCTTCGTCTTCCTCCACGAGCCGTCAGAGTGATGATATTTTCTCTGCCAGCTGCACAGCGGTATAAGAGGCGCCACCAAAGGAGCGACATGGTCAATGAGATGATTGAGACGCTCAATCACATATACCAGGGTGGCGACGGCCCACGCGACCTCCCTCGTCGCGATGCCGATCAGCCGCTGTTAGCTGCCCACGCCGAGGTCCATCGGGAACTGGAAGAGGCGGCACGTCGCTTCGGAGGGCCCCCCGCAGACCTCGACGGCCCAGGAGCCCTTGCTGAGCTTCGGGCATCGCAGGCGCGCCACGGGGAGGCCGCGGCCATCGCCCCGGTCGGCTTCGACATCGTCGACCGCATCTCGCTGCCTGATAGGTGCGTAGACGAGGCAAGATGTCGGTGCGAAGCACGGTCTCGCACCCCAAACAACAAAAAAAACAAAAAGGGCTGACGAGCTCGATAGAACTCCGCCCTGTCCGACTCTACCGACACAGGTGGCCGGAGGCTGAGCGCGCAAGTGCGAGCGACTGGAAGGTCGCCGAAATTTCTTTTAGCAGCGCCAATTGCACGCAGAAGGCGACGAGGATCGCGGAGACAAGGGCGCAATGTAGAACACCACGCCACGAAGTCCTGCCCCGTTCGACCGGCGCCGAACGGCCACTGTCCGAGAGCAACGCCGACTGCACGCAGACGGCGTCGAGGAGCGAAGAGAAGAGGACGTATAATTGGAAGAACACGCCTCCCCGGAAGCCGTGCCCCGTTCAGCCGGGCAGAATACTCCAACCAACGGACGCCGAACGGTCAATGTCCGAGAGGAGCGCCGGATGGCGCCCCAGATGAAGAACGCGAAATTGAGGAAGATCACGCCTTGTCTCAAGTCTTGCCCAAGCCGGCCGGCCGGGGAAGGTGAATCCCGCGGACGCCGGCCAGCCTTCCCAGGGCACCTCGTGAAAGGCGGTGTGTGCGCCCCGCCGGCGGAGCCAGGACGGTCCCTGGAGAAAGCCACGCCGCCCTGGACATCCGTCGGGCCAGGA
The DNA here is from genome assembly GCA_963575745.1 of Prorocentrum cordatum. Lineage (NCBI taxonomy): Eukaryota > Dinophyceae > Prorocentrales > Prorocentraceae > Prorocentrum > Prorocentrum cordatum. The sequence goes on along the minus strand of CAUYUJ010021657.1, from coordinate 85,588 downwards.
AGAAGAGAGGTAGAGTCCAGCCCAGGGCCGGCTGCTGTCCGTGCGGTCATTGCCGCTGCCATCTAGAAATGGCCCGAGTCCGGCAGGCATACTTTGTGAAAACCTGCAGGTACGTGTTGTTCGTGTAGAAATACTGTCGGATTCTTGCGGTGCTCCCGGCTGGGAGCAGGAAATACTTTGCCAAGACAACCTCTAGCGCTTCAATGCCGAAGCATCGAAGCCCAACCACACGGCGAGGACGCGTTGTCATGGTGGTCCGCATCTCGCTGCCTGCTGCTTCTACACTTCCTCCTGATATGGAGTCGCTCGCGCATGATGCGGGCAGGGAAACTGCCAGCCGCCTGCAAGATGTTGTTACCCCGAGAGCCGGGGTTGAAGCGCATCCGCACTGAGACCCTGCGTCGGCTACACGTGGGCCCGACCCTTCTTAACCCTATGCGGTATTACAGAGTGTTTCGACGTCTGGTGGACTCTATCATTAGTGTCAAGCTGGGTTGCGAGTGCTCGGTGGGGCTTTTCTTGGCTCACGAGAAAAATGGCGATCTGAGGATGATCTTGGATGGCCGATGCTCGTCTCTGCGCTTCTGCGAGGCCGACAAGGTCGAGCTCGCCTCCGGGGGTGCCTTCATTTAGGTTACGGTGGATGGTGACGCCGATCGCAGTTGCAGACGTGGACATAGCCGACGCATTCAACCACATCCCGTTGCCCTCGCGGCTGCAAAAACTGTTCGGCCTTCTTCCCGTCAGAGCAGGTGACTTCAATATCAGTCATATTGGCGGCGTGGCGGTTCGCCCATCTCAGCGCGTTGTCACGTGCTTCCGTTGCCCGCTCATGGGTTGGAGTGCGAGCCCGTGGATTTGCCGGGCCCTCAACGTGGCCATCAGCTCCAGGGCCCCAGAGATTTCCACACAACTTCCTAGTCGACCGTCGACCCGCCCCGGACGTGGCCCAGGACTTCATTTACACGGAGTATGTTGGCAATTTCGTGTCCTTGTCCAGGTCAGAGAATCGCGCAGGAGATATGGCTAGGGCCGCTGGCCGAAAGCTCAACCGCGTCGGTCTGCCCACTCATGCTGTTGAAGTTAGGATAGGTAGTCAGACCTTGGGATGGGAGTTTGGAGTCAGCGACGCCGTTATCGGATTGAATATTCGTCTGCGTTGGCGGCTGCGTCCCGGCATTCAAGAAATCCCCGCCCAAGACCGATTATCTGGGGAAACGCTGAGGCGGGTTCTTTCGGACTTCACATCGAGGGGCCTCATCAGACGGTAGCTCCTGAGCGCCTTGGGCCGTGCATTCCTTCGTCGTGCCGCTGGGCCCAGATCCCCTCGTCTTTGGGGAGCTGTTCGACGAGAACTGCGTTGGTGTAAGTCTCTGATCGTCATGTGCTTTAAGGAGCGCCGCGAGGCCCATCTCGGAGGTGATATCGCGCGCAGACGCGTCTTGGCGGGGAGTAGGCATCGCTGAGAAGACCGTGCCGCGCGCCGCCGCCGTCGAGCTGTCGTCGTACAACGAGAGGTGGAGGCGCGGGAGGGGCAACGAGAAGTCGGCATCGCCCCGTACCTTCGACATCGGGAGGTGGGAGGATGAGACAGACGAGAGCACGCAGGATGATCGCGGGCCCCAGCAAGCCCCGGAAGGACCCTTCGGCCGCCATCGGCCGGCGCGAGGAGGACCCCATCAAGATCTCCTCGAAGCCCCCGGAGGCCGCGTTCAAGGGCGCCCCGAAGGATGTCTGGGGCGGCGTTTGGAAGCGGGTTCTCTCGAAGCCCTGGGATCGCGAAGAGGCCCGCGTTATCCTGGAAGGGCGGGCCTTGGTGAGTTGTCTGAAACATCGCCTTCGCAGCGTTGGAAACTTCGAGGCCGCTCGCGCCATTCTCAACGATTATGTGACCCCGCTGCTAGCCCTGCTCAAGGGCCGCTCTTCCTCGGGCCCGCCTCAGAGGATGCGCGGGCTCGTGGCCGCGCTGACGCTGCGCCGCGGCAGCGGCGCGGCGCGGCGCCGGGCGCCGTCGGAGCGCAACAGCGCGGAACCAGCCTCGCGCAACCGCCCTGGGCTGACGGCAGAGGCCGACCGCGCCGCTGCCGCCGATGCCGGGCGCCGCGCCGCCGAGCCGCCCGTCGGGCGGTCCGCCGAGAGGGGCGGCGCTGGCGCCGACGCCCAGTGGCCCGACGCGGCGCCGCCCAGGCCAGACCTCGGGTTCGGGGCGCGCCAGCTCAGCCGCGAGGCCCCGCGCACCTCAGCCTGCCGTGGAGAGCGATCGCCGGGCGGCGAGGCGCCTCCAGCGCCGCCGGGGCTACAGTCTGGATGTCGCTCCCCAGCCCGGCGCGGACCAGTCTTCTTTGGAGCTGGAGTCGGCGTCGACAGCCCGTCGGACGGGTCGCCGAGAGGAGCGGCGCTGATGCCGACGCCCAGTGGCCCGACGCGGCGCCGCCCAGGCCAGACCTCGGGTTCGAGGCGCGCCAGCTCAGCCGCGAGGCCCCGCGCACTTCGGCCTGCTGCGGAGAGCGATCGCCGGGCGGCGAGGCGCCTCCAGCGCCGCTGGGGCTACAGTCTGGACGTCGCCCCCCGACCTGGCGCGGACCAGTCTTTTCTGGAGTTGGAGCCGGCGTCGACAGCCACCCTGAGGGAGTGCATCAGGAGGGCGAGCTGCTTCAACAGCTGAGCTCAGCACTCGCGACCCCCGAAGGTAACTCTGCCGCAGCTGGACGAGGCGCCGGCGATCTACTTCCACGAGCAGTTCCTGGAGGGCGGGGAGAGCACCGAAGCCTGGAAGCTGTTCGCGGCGCCGGGCTTATCGGGTCACCACCTGGGCTTGAAGTGCAGCAGCCTGCCGTGTGCTACTCGGGCCGCCCGAGGCTGGCGGGGGTCGGCGCCGCCCCGCTCGCGGCCGCCGCTGCCGCAGGCCGCCCGCTGCTTGGTCATCCGCCAGCTGATCGCGATGAACGAGAGAGCGATCGCGGAGCTCACGGCGCTGGCCTTCGCGCTGCACCTGCTGCCCTCGGAGGCGCCGTCGCTGACGACCGGCAGCCCGGCGCCGCCGTCGGCGCTGCGCGGCGGGCCGCGCGGGGCCCGGAGCGCGACTTTGCGCCTTCGCGAGGCAGGAGTCTCCAGCAAGATGGGCGTGCGCGACGACTCGCTGCTGATAGACTGCCCAGCGTTCCCGCGGCTGCCCGACCCGCCGCGGCGGCCGGTCCACACCCGCGCCGCGGGCGCCCCCCTTCGACGCGAGCCGCACCGAGTGGAACGCCAAGTTCGCCATGGCGCCAGGGCCCGCGGACTTCAGCCTCTGCTGCCGCTGACCCTCCACCAGCTGCGCCACGGCTGCGCGAGCCGCGAGCCGAGCCGCTAGCTGCCGGCGATGGCTCGCGCACATGGCAGGACGAGGTCAAAAAGAGGGGACGGCGGGCCCATTTGTGCGCAGGTACGCCAAAGAAGGACGGATCCAAGAGCAACTAAACTCGCTGCTGAACGCCTATCAGAGCGTCGCGAAGCGAAGACTGGATACCGTCGGTGCCGTCCTTTGCGCGATCTAGCCCGTTGCGTGAACGACTCTGGAGAGCCTATGATGTTGGAGGTGTTCAGTGGCAGTGGCAACTTGTCAAAATCGCTTCGCGCTGTGATCAAAGTGGTCGCCAGCTTCGAGCCTGACATGATCAATGATGCCGCTGCCGATTTGCTCACGAGAAGAGTCCAACGTCTGGCGAGAGGATGCGCTCGCAGTGGGATGATCTTGGGGATGTGGATAGCGACCCCGCCAGTCGATGTCTCGAGCCCGCAATCGCCCCAACGAACCTCCGCCGCTCCGCGATGCAGCCTTTCCCCGTGGCTTCCCAAACTTAAGCCCCGCGGACACCCTGAACGTGACCCCGGGGAACTCGCTCGCCAGTTTCAGTTTTGGCCTGTTCTCTACGTGCAGAACCCTTAGGATCCCCGTCGTGCTTGAGAACCCGTCTACCTCTTGGCTTTGGAGCCTCCCGGGAGCTCGAGCGCTTGCCCATGTGTATAACGTCCGTGATTTGGACGTAGACTTCTGTGCCTCCGGGACGTCTTGGCGTAGACGAACTCGATTTCGTTTTTGTCGCATCGATTAAAGCGGCCTCGAAGGGGCCCGCTGTCAAGGTCGAGGTCTTTGTTCGTTTTCAAGGTGCCCTCACAGGGAGTTGGAAGGCAAGGATCCTTCTGGTCGTTTTTGGACCCATATCGCCGAACCGTATCCAAGAGGCCTCTGCTCAGAGCTAGCTAGAGCCTACAAGCTAGCGTTGCGGAGTAAGGCATTCCGTTATTTAAGCTTTTGGCCTCTGACGGCCAAGGTTTCAGTTTCGCAAACGTGCAAGTGCATGCTCAGAGTTTCGGTGTTGTGATTGCCTCGAGGGCCGACGCCCCTGGAGGCATCTGCTCCTAGTTGCAGGTGGGTTTGGGCCGCAATCACACAGATTGTCAGCGTGGTCGTCTCTGAAAGGAATAGTTGCAATCAATGGGGCTGGCGCCCAGAAGTCCGCCGAGCATAGATATGTGTATGTGTTTGCGTCTGCGTTCCAGCAGAAGGAATGGAGTAGTGGTCAGCTGAGGCGCCGGCTTGCCCATCATCACGTCGCTGCAGGATCTGATCAGGACAGTGTATATGTTCTCCATTCCTCCAGTTCCTCACCCCCCCTACCCACCCCCTTCTCCCCCCGTCCGCTCCCCCCTCCCCCCTCCCCACCACCCCGCTCTCTTCCTGGCCCTACCCCCATTTGTTTTCCCTCCACAGCAGTACATGCAGCTAGTTGGAATCGACGAGGAGTTTCCTCCTCTCTCTGTCTCTCTCTCTCTCTCTCTCGTTCCTTTTCTCTCTCTCTCTCTCTCTCTCTCTCTCTTTCTGTCAAAACGGCATAAGTATAGATTTTGGGAGCGCGCCAGAAGTGCCGCAAGGAGAAGGCCGCTTTCGGCGTCGGCCAGTTTCGGCTTCGGCCCGATTCGGGCCCGTTTCGGTTTCGGCCCGTTTCGTCCCGACCCGTTTCGGCTCCTTTCTGTTTCGTCCCCAGCCGTTTCGGTTCTTGTCCATTTCGTCCCGCCCCGTTTCGGCTTTGGCCTGTTTCGGTTCCGGCTTGTTTTGGTTGTTGCTTCGGCTCCAGCAAGTTTCGGCTCCTGGTGGCTTCGGCCCATTTCGGCTCCAGCCCGTTTCGGTTTCGGCCCGTTTCGTTTCTGGCCCATTTCGGCTCTGGTCCGTTTCGTCCCCGCCCGTTTCGTTTTCGGCCCGTTTCGGCTCTGGCCCGTTTCGGTTTCGGCCCGTTTCGGCTCCAGTTCGTTTCGACGTCGTTCCGGGATGGTTTGGGTACGTTTCGCTGTTGGCCGAGGGTTTCTTGCGTTCGTTATGGCGCCTGCTCGAGCCACTGGCTTTATAAAATTGACCAGCAAGTGCATGGGGCACCGCGTTGATGATACTCCCCACTGTTTGTTCCCACCTTCGTTGTCTTCCACAGGCGTCCTTGGCGCCAAGGCAGGGAAAAGGAAGGGGGGTTGGCCGATGGGTTGGTCAGGTCGAGGTTGGCCAATTTATAATTTCACCCTTGACCCCTTCCACCCCAGTTCCTCTTTCCTTTCTGCAACTCCTCCACCCTCTCCGCTTTCACTTACTTCTTCTCTCTCCCGGTCTTGTCCGCGCCCTTGCCCGTCCCCGCGGAGGCAAAGGAATGCGGCTGAGGAGGGCGAGGAGGATACGACAGAACAAGAGAAGGATGAGGGGGAGGAGGAGGAGGAGGAGGAGAAGGAGGAGGAGGAGGGGGAGGAGGCGGAGAAAGAGCAGGAGGAGGAGGAGGAGGAGGACGATGAGGAATTTCAGGTCAAGCGTGGGGGGAGGCCAGGTCCCCGTGGGCCTGCATAAGGTCGGTCTTCTTTCTGCGTTCCGAGGGGCGCCAGAGCACCGGTTCCCCCGGATCTTGGAAGCCATGCGGAGCATCTACTCTATACGTGCGTAGGGGTTCGGGGACCTAGAGCCAGTAGAAGCATGACGCAAATGAGCGATCTTACGAGGTGGGAGGAGGGAGGTAAGCAGGGTGTGGGGTAATTCGAACGTGCTGTCTCGCGCACGGCGTACTTCGCTGCACCAGCGATGTTATTCCTCCCCCTCCTCCTCCTCCTCCTCCTCCTCCGCATCCTCCTCCTCCTCCACACGGCCTTCTCTCTCTCCTGCTGTTCTCAGGGGGAGCTCTCCCAGCACCCCGTGCCGTGCCCGTGTGCCGTGCCGTGCCCGTGCCGCGGTCAGCTTTCAGACGCCGTGAGTTTTCTCGTGCAGCATCGCTGTTTCCAGAGCGAAACGTTTGCCACTACGAGCGTTGCGAGGGAAGGCGTCCCTCGGCAGGGCCAAGATGTGCCGCAGCCTTGAGGCAACAGCAGCTGTCTGCTCACGCGGCTGCGCTGGACAGGCTGGCTGCGCTGCGAGCTCGGATCGCCGAGCGTGAGGCGCAGCGGGCCTGAAGAGCTGTGGCAACTGGTTCGGCCAACGCTGACCAAACAACAAGTCTTCCTCCTGCCCGTCCTCTTCCCGCGTCACTTAATCCGCGAATGCATCCTCTCCCCTTCGAAGAAGGTCACGATAACTGTCTGCGGGTTCGGAAAGGCCTTTTCCCCGGCCACGAGGGCCTATCGAGGGCCATGGTTGCCCGAGAGGAGAGCATCGTCGGGCGGGAAGCCGGCCTCCATCGTGGCCCGCCAGGGCCTCCCTTCCTTCGCGACCACAGAGTGGTTAAAGGCGAATCCTTGCGAACTCTTCGCAGGACGGGCGACAAGGTGGAGCGCATCGAGGGCGTGTTCAGCGGCACGCTGCCGCTCGCTCAGACGCTCAGGGGGGCAAGGCGCTGGCGGGGCCGAGCTTCTGGCTGAAGGATCAAAGCCCCTTTGTGTTGTCGTGTCTCACCGCCGAGCAAACCCCCTCTTAAATTTTAACCCCCCTGAAACCCCTTTCACGGGCGTATCCCCCCCCCCCCCCCCCCACACGTCCTCCAAGGTGCGTTGCTGTGCATTGCAATCATGTGCGTTGCTGTGCATTGCGCCATCGTTGCCTCGGAACGAGTCACCGTATTCGTCACCGACGTAGTGAGTATTATCTGAGTTCCACTCGTCGCCACGGCTGTCCTTTTTTCAACCCTCTTTCATTGCAGCCCCATGGGCTGCATCGAGGATGCCGTCGATGGGCAGCAACCAATGGGATACAATGTGTGGGGCCAGCGTACGGGGTGCCATCTAGGTCGAAGGCCCTATGGGGTAACATATGAAAGCGCAATCCATGAATTGATGGGATGAGTTCTACTGGGCGACCATATGGGGTGCAATCTGAAAGATGCAATATTTTGGGTGCGCCCCAGGGGAGCGCTCTATGGGGTGCAACGTGTGAGGTACAATCTATGTGATGCGATCTACGGGGTGCAATCCATTGGGTGTCGCGCAGAATCACTGCTAGCTGTCCACGCCGACAGCAATATTACCAAGCGGCGGACTCTTGTCCGAAAGTCAACAATCCTTCTCCTCCTCCCACCCCTCAGTTTCCTATTATTCCCCCCCTTCTCCTGCTCCTCGTTTCCTCCCCCTCCCCCTCCCCCTCCTCGTACTTCTCCCCCACCCCTCTGTAGTATGTCTTTCTCTCTCTCTCTCTCGCTCTCTCTCTCTCTCTCGCTTTCGGGGCCCCCTCCCCTCCTCCCTCTCGTCCCCCTCCCCCCCTCCCCAGTTTGGCCCCTGGCTCTCCTCCTAGTTCTCCTCTTCAATCTCCCACAACTACTCTCTCTCATCGCCTGCTTGGCTTTTCCACTTGTTGCTGCGTCGGCTCAAACAGGTCTGGGCTCAGCACGTTGCAGCGCACACCTGTTCCAGCCATCAGAGACGATGGCATCCCAGAGCCAACCCGAACCGTGCAAGAAGGAGAGGGCCGCCACCAAACGAGCCAGGGCGGAGGTTGAGGCTGACAATTTCGCCAAGGGCATGGCCACCATCACAGGGAATGCACTCAGTGGTGAGCTCACGTATATCAATAATGAGCTGAGCAAGGATATGGGTCTCGCTTGCATCGTGGCCAGCATGATGAGACAGGGCACGTTGAAAGAGTGCCTGACCATGACCAGTGACAAGCTGCCCACCCCAACCAAGGAGAAGATCAAGCCCATGCGCAGGCTTCGCAAGCAGGTGACGAAGTTCGAGAAGCTCTCTGAGTCCGAGTGCCAGGCCCGCTGCGCGGCCGATTGCCCCCTGGATTAATTGGGCCCACGCCCCGTGCACACATGCATACCCGTATAAGTGCGCATGTGCATATACTCGTGCATGGTTCGATGGTTGTACGTTTGATGTGTATGCAAATGTGTTTGTAAATATGTACGCATGCCTACGTGTATGCATACTTACGCGCAATCACGGTAACAAAGTACAATAGTGCGTGAGCTCGCGTGCAATCGTGCATGCGTGCGCGTGCCCTTGCGAGCGTAGATGTCTACGCATATGCATTTACACATGCAGTCATTCGTACGCGTTCAAACCCATACATACATACAGGCATGCGCGCGTAAGTACTTACTAAATGCGTGCACGCATGCAAGAAAAAGAATAAACTAAAACTAAAACAAGAAAAACCTAAAGAAAAGTAGGGCTACACAAACGAGCTTAAGAAATGAATAAAAAGAACTAAGAAGAAAAAATAGACTGCCAACTAAGAGAAGCGGGGGTAAAAAAACTAAGAATGAATAAAATAGGTCTGTAAAACTAAACTAGGAAACCCCTAAAGATAGGAAGCTAATAAGGCTAACTAAAAAACAAAAAGAACGAGTGCGTGCACGCATGCGAACGGACATGCGTATTTTTGTGTACATGATTGGGTGATTGTGTTTAGGTGCTATGTGTTATTTGTGTGTTTGTGTTTTGTTTTGTTTTAAGGGGTGAGCGCACTTGCGCGCGTAATCGCGCACGCATGTGCAGGTTCGTACGTGCCGCGAGTACACGCACTATACACGCTGACGTGATGTCATGCGTTCACTCGCGTGCGTCTCTAAAGCTCTTCGCATGCAAATGCTCAATAATGCCGCTTAGCGTGCGAGCGAGTCGGCCCGTATATACCTGACATTGGGCGTAGGCGTAGGCGTTTCCACGTTCGCTCGTTAAGGTGAATGGGTATATTAGTGTACGTATGTATGCGTGTACTGTCGCACGTTGCGTTGTGCGTCTCAACGTTCGTGCGTGAATATGCGCGTATGCATGTGCGCGCGAACACCGACACCCTGGAATGCACGGGGCGCGTGGCCCAATTAGCCAGTAGACTCGATTGTTCGCGCATCGTGGAGGTCATTTTGTCGGAGCTTGCCCCGCATCTGTTTTCGGAAGAGCTCCTCGTGGCATACAGTGAGTCCGACGCTGGCGTGCCCGATCTGGTCCAGTTGATGCGCGCGGCTCTCTCGGTCGATGGGAAGAAAAAGTTGCATCTTCAGGAGTACCCACAGACAGCCATCTGGGACAACTTCGTCAGCATCTGCAAGGAAAGGTACAAGCACTTGGGAGAGGCCCTGAAAGAGTTCAAGAGTCTGCTCGAGATCAAGGGCCGCTTCGTGGTCGACGCGGAGCACTGGGCCCTCACCGACATGTTCGAAGGGAAGACGATCGAGCTGCCGTTCAAAGGCATCGCGCAGGGCTCGATCGAGGTCGACAAGACGTTCGACATCACAGGCGCGGTGATGATGCGTGGCGGCGCATTCAGCATCACCGACTTATTCAAACAGAAGGGTCAGCAGCTTCCCGACCCGATGGAGCAGTGGGAGTGGCCTGGTCACTCGCCTACCGAGGTCGACGCGCTCACGCCAGCGAGGGACAGCAGCCCAGTGTCGTGTCGGTCGGGCGCCTCCGCGGGCAGCAGGATGTCGTCGGCGGAGAAGTCACCCGACATCCTGCAGAGGGTCTTGAAGAAGCGGCTTCGCGGCAAGAACGGGGACGCCGAGGGGTCTCAGCCGCCAATGTGAGCAATCGCAAGTAGACAGCGAGGTAGGGCCACAGGCTTGAGCCAGAACAGGACGAGCAGGAGGAAGAGGAGGAGGAGGAGGAGGAGGAGGAGGCGAAGACGGAGGAGGAGGAGGAAGGGAAGGAAGAGCATGATGAGCAGGAGGAGGAAGAGGACACGGAGGAGGAGGAGGAGCAGAAAGAGTTTTGTGGGGTTGGATGGGGGGTAGGAGGAGGCGGAACGGATAGGGGGGGGGTGCGGAGAAGAAGAGTCCGACTGTGGCGAGTCCGAGCCCGCGCATAGTTTGGCGGCCTCCGCGTTGCTGCGCCATGGCTGGCACGGCCTAGCTCGGGTGCCCAGGGTGCAACGTAGGCAGGGGGAGCGCGTGCACATCACATCACACGCAGCAAGGCAGGGAGGGATGGAAAGGGTGATGGAGGGAGGGAGGGGGAGGGGGGGGAGGAGAGGGATGCGAGTAGAAAGGAAATGGGGGGGGGGGTCACGTGCACACTGAGTCACAAACACCAGCGCGTGCATACACGAATATGCGCACGAATGCGCACACACGCAAGCGCACACACGTACACACATACTTGCACACATGTGTTTATATGGTGGGGGGCTCTATGCATCTATGTATACACGCGCATGCCCACATACATGCACGCATATGTACCATGCGCACATACACGCCCACACGCATATGCATGTGCGCATCAGCGTATTGTGCGCATACACACATTCATGCGCACATGGATGCATACGTGCAAGCAGTAGTGCATATACGCGCACTGGAGAAGGACACTGATGGGGGGCGTGACAGAGGATCGGGGGGGGAGGGAGGGAATGGCGAGAGGAGGAATGGGGAAGGGAGGCGGAGGAGGGAGGGAGGAATAGGTCATGATTCTTCGGTTGCGTGTCAACAAGTATGGTGGCTGCGGGGGGGGGCGTCTTCTTTTATGAGCGACGCTCCACACTATTAGAAGGGATCCCATGGCGCAGCCGAGGCCGACGCTTCATTTTTTTTATGCGGGTGCCGCGTCAAGGACACGAGAATGCTCAGCTCGACATATCAGATCATGAAGTGCGCTGCTCCCGTGCAAAGGTGTCGAGCCTCCTCTTCACGGATGGTGGGAGTGAGGCGGAGGAGGATGGGGATGAGGAGGAGGAGGAGGATGAGGAGGAGCATGAGGGAGTGAGGAGAAGGAGGAGGAGGAGGAGGAGGAGGAGGAGGAGGAGGAGGAGGAGGAGGAGGAGGGGGAGGAGGAACGGGACTAGGGGGACAAAGAATGAGGAGAGAACTGAGAACTGTTTCGCACGCGTCCACTGTTCCGTGGACGGGCGTGCGCCAATGGCGCGCAGGACTGTGAGGAGTTCCTTGGGGTCGTAGGACTCATAGGGCTCATCGGGCTCATAAGGCCCACCATCGGGCTCAGCTGGATCATCGGGGCCCCAGGGCTCGAAGGGCTCAAAAGGTTCGTATGCCTCATCGGGCTCGTCGGGCTCATATCGGCCATAGGCTAATCTAGCTCATAGGGCTCATCGGGCTCAGGGGTGACAGGCCTCATGCGATCATAAGGGCCGTAGCAATCATAGGGCCCACAGTGCCCATAGGGCCCATGTGGCCCGTGGTGCCGATAGGGCTCATAGTGCTCATTGTGCTCACAGGGCTCATGGTGCTCATAGGCCTCTCACAACTGTCTCTATCCCTCCGTTGTGTTGGCCAACTGGGGCGACGTCAACCAATCCCGTTTCCAACATATTCGTTGTGGGTCGAGCCCCTCCCCACCCCCCCCACCCCGCCTCCTTCTTCGTTTGTCCGCCCCTCCCCCTAAGCCTGCCTGTGAACCCGCTGGCAATCGCCGCGGACGCGTTCCCCCACCCGAGGGGGGGAGAAAGAAAATGGGAGGAGGGGGATGAGGAGGAAGAAACGGAAGAGGAAACTATGCTAGGCAAACCCCGTCGCCAACACCATAAAAACCAAAACGTGCTAAGCAAGCCCCGCCCAAAACCTGCTAGGCAAGCCCCGTCCAAAACAAAAAAAAACAAGCTAGGCAAGCCCCGTCCAACACCTGCTAGACAAGCCCCGTCCAACACAACGCCTGCTAGGCAAGCCCCGTCCAAAATCTGCTAGGCAAGCCCCATCCAAACAACGCATGCTAGACAGGCCCCGTCCAAAGCCTGCTAGGCAAGCCCCGACCAACAAAAAAAGGCCTGCTTGGCAAGCTCCGTCCAACACCTGCTAGGCAAGCCCGTTCCCCCCCCGCCCCCCTAAAAAAAAAAAAAAAAAAAAAAAAAAAAAAAAAAAAAAAAAAAAAAAAAAAAAAAAAAAAAAAAAAAAAAAAAAAAAAAAAAAAAAAAAAAAAAAAAAAAAAAAAAAAAAAAAAAAAAAAACACAAAGCCTGCCAGACAAGCCCCATCCAAAACCTGCGAGGCAAGCCCCGTCAAACAAACCAAACAAAGCCTGATCGGCAAGCCGCGCCCAACACCTGCTAGGCAAGCCCCGTCCAACACACGAAACACAAAGCCTGCTAGGCATGCCCCGCCCAAAACCTGCGAGGCAAGCCGCGCCCCCAACACACAAAGCCTGCTCGGCAAGCCCCGTCCAACACCTGCTAGACCAGCCCCATCCAAAACACAAAGCAACGCCTGCCAGGCAAGCCCCGTCCAAAACCTGCTAGGCAAGCCCAACCCAAACCAAACGCAACAACGCCCGCTAGACAAGCCCCGTCCAACACCTGCTAGGCAAATCCCGTCCAAAACAATCAGACAAACAAAGCCCGCTAGACGCGCCCCGTCCAACACCTGCTAGACACGCCCCGCCCAACACACAAACAAGCCTGCTAGGCAAGCCCCGTCCAACACCTGCTAGGCAAGCCCCGTCAAACAAACAACAACGAACAAAGCCTGCTAGGCAAGCCCCGCCCAGTGCCTGCTAGGCAAGCCCCGTTCAAACAAAACAAGAGCATGCTAGGCAAGCCCCGCCCACATTCTGCTATCAGCCATCGGCATCTTCATCTTCAGCTCAATCACCACCAGCATCATCATCACCATCATCATCATCACCATCATCATCATCTTCATATTCACCAGCATCTGCATCAACAGCACCATCATCAACATCTTCACCACCTTCATCATCGCCTCCATCTTCATCACCATCAGCATAATCACAACCACCAACAGCAATACCATCATCTCTATCACCATCTGCATCGTCAGCATCGTCGTACCCATCCTATTCATCATAGTTATTCATCCTCTCCGTCGTCGTCTGCATCTTCATCACCACCACCATCATCACCATATTCCTCTGCATCATCATCACCATCATCATATTCACCATATTCATCACGATCAGCCTCGTCATAGCTGGGTCTGACAAGTCATTAATACCATTCGCATGTCATAACATATGATAGTATGGCGGGGCAACGCATAACAGCCAACAACGTGACCGAAGATACCTTGGCATTAAAACGCAGCGCGTACCATGGCATACGCTACATAACAGAGTGCACCATAACAGCAGAGTGCACCATAAAAGAGTCGGCCCCCCTCGGTCCCCCCTCGGTCCCCCTCGGCCCCCCTGACGAAGATGATGATGATACTGATGATGATGAGTATGGTCATGATGACGATGATGACGATGATGATGGTCACTACCCCCCCCCTCTATCACTACCCCCCCCTCCAAGGGGGGAGGGTTAAAACTGAGGCCCCCGATGAGGATTAAAACTGACGCCTCAGTTTGCACCCTCCAATCTCTTCTCCTCATGTTCGGACTCCCGTGGTCGTCGTCGTCGTCGTTGCGGGTCTTCGTCGGCGTCGTCGGCCCCCGTGTCGTTGCCGTCCTCGGCGAAGCCCCCCCCCCCCCCCCCCCCATCTAGCACTACCCTCCCCCTCCAAGGGAGTAGGGTTTAAACTGAGGCCCCAGTTGAGGGTTAAACAAAGCAATAACGACTGCTGTCTTCACATCACAGTAGCACAAGGCGTCCTGCCAGATGGACGGCACAACAGCAGTTACCCACATTTCACCATTTCCATCGTGATCTCAGTCGCAGCCATTTTGGCTCACGACACTCCAGGTGACACGATTTCTGTGTTCGGCCACTCCAGAGTATGGGGACCGAGGAGGACCACAATAACTGGATCAGGATGGTTGACCTAGTGGCACACCAGTGGCTGGTGCACACTGGCACTGGCGAAGTGTTGCGTGTGTTCGGGAACGACTGCGCTACGCACGCTGACGGGCCATGGGCCTTACGTTTCCACGACGGCCGAGGCGTATGCGTGAGCGTCGCGGCTGGCAAGGAGGAGGGCTTCTGGGTGAATGACGTGCTGACCAAGTCCCTCTTCCACAAAGCTCGGGATGGCTACGAATCGGAGCAACTGTACATCTCCACGAAGGGCGACACCACTGGCGTGTGGGTTGCGACGCTCGACACCAAAATACAGCCCACTGTCTTGGCCAGGACGACCAGCGACGGCATTACGTTCAAGTGCGAAGTTTACGTCCATGCTATCCCCAAGCGAGCGTCCATCTCAACGTCAATGTGGTTGGCTCTCCCTTATGTTGCTACTTTCATATTCGGCGATGACTACGACAAGACGGACAGCAATTTCGTATCTGTATGTTCCAAGCGTTGGGCCGCCCTACTGAAGAAATGGAACGTCGGGTCTCCCGACGATCACTTGCGCCCTTCAACCAAGGCGAGAACGGCGCAACTCAAGGCTAGGAAACAGCCTGTGCCGTCAGACGTCAAGTTCGGGAACGAGAAGGAGTTCACAATTTCCATGTTCGGGTTGATCGTGGTCTGCGTCATCATGGAGGGGTCTGACAGATTCAAAGGTGTGGTCGAATATGGTGGCGTGAGCGCCACGAAACTACTGCTGCGCATCCTGTGCGACTTCTTGCTATCTGACAAAACCGTTACCCTGACTCTCCACAGCGGCGCCTCCATCGACGTGGACCGCTGCGTGGTTGACGTCCCTGCTTTTGTGGCATCGCAGGGGGGCGCAGGCATCAGGCAACAAAGTCAGATCATGAGAGATATGCAGCCGATGGACATCGTAGACTTCCTGATCTGCCTCGTCGAGATCACCAAGAGGTCCGACGGCAAGAAACATCAGGCAATGAACTACGTGATTGATGTTGCGGAGCATTTGTCCTGGGTATCCGAGTGCGAAAAGGGTGACCCCAAGTGGGGTAATCTCGACCACTGTGATTTGCCAACCCTGCGGAAAGACCGAGCTAGGCGAGTACCGTCCTTGACGAAGCGTGTGGTGACGGACGCGATGCAGGATAGCCACTCTTGCCGAAAGCGACACCAGCTTCTGGAAGGGCTGCACCTAGCAAACAAGAGAATGCGGGCTTCGAATCCCGATGTCAGCAGCATGGGCACGATGTTGTCACTCAAGCCCGAGAGTTCCAAGAATTTTGGCGTTGAGAACATGTTCAACTACTGGCTTTCAGGGCGGCAGATCGCGGAGGACGGCGTGGGCGCACAGAGCAAGGGAGCCACCCCTTTCACCCCTGCACTAAAACATATCAAAGAATATTGACGCTTCGCGTATCCGTCACCCTGTCCACCCTGGGGAAGGCCCGAAAGGGCGGAGATGGCGAAACAGGCGGAGGAGTAGGATGAGGAGGATGATGATGAGGAGGATGAGGAGGAGGCGGAGGACGGGGAGGATGATGATGAGGAGGATGGCGGGAACGGAGAGGAGGGCGAGGAAGAGGCGGAGGATGATGAGGAGGACGGGGGGATGATGATGATGATGATGATGATGATGATGATGATGATGATGTTGATGATGATGATGATGATGATGATGATGATGACGAGGGGGGGAGGAGGGGGAAGAGGGGGATTCAGAGGAGGGTGAGGAGGATGCGTGTGCCGCGGAGGAGGATGAGGAGAAGGATTTGGGGGAGGTGGATGATGATGATGATGATGCTGCTGATGATGAGAAGGATGAGGAGGAGGATGAGGAGCAGGGTGAGGATGATGACGAGGAGGATGATGGTGATGAGGGGGGCGAGTGGGATGAGGATGAGGGGGATGATGATGGGGGGAAGGAGGCAGATGATGTTGAGGATGAGGGGAAGCAGGGAGGTGGAGGGAGGAGTAGGATGAGGAGAGGGAGCAGGGTGACGAGGATAAGGAGGATGGCGATGAGGAGGATGCGGCGGCGAAGGAGCAGGATAATGATGAGGCGGATGAGGATGAGGAGGCGGAGGAGGAGGATGATGATGTGGTGGAGGAGGATGAGGAAGATGATGAGCTTGATGCTGGTCATGATGATGATGCTGATGATGAGGAGGAGGAGGAGGAAACGAATTTTTGGGACTTGGGCTTAGAGCAAGTCGGGGACCAGTATCCAAATTGGACGAGGACTGGGACTCGGAATGGGCGCGGGGACGGGTGGGTTGGTCGGCCCCACAGGAAACCACGTGCTACCACCTTGTCATGGATGCGACGCAAGCGACTGGGAAAGATTGCATGTCCACGGCGCGTTGGTTCGTGGAGCGGGAGGAGGCCATGTGGTTACCGACGCATGTGGGGCGTTTCCGACATTAAAAAGCCCCCCCCCCCGCAGCGACACAAACCCGGTGTCAAACGCCCGACCGCCGACAAACCCGGTCTGAAATGCCCTACGACACGCTAAACCCGGTCCGAAACCCCCCCCGACGGCACAAACCCGGTGTGAAATACCTGGCGACCCCAAAAATAAACCATATCCCAAATGCCGTCCGACTGAAAAACGAGCCTCCAATGTGATTTTTACCACCCCCCCCCGAGGACGCGGGGGGGGGTACGGGGGGGGGGCGCGGCAAGGGCCAGGGGGGCGCTCCCTTGGGGGAAGTGAGGCTTGGGCCTCGGGAGCATTTTCGGCGCTACACTTTCGACGCTTCCGAGTGGCCCAATGGCTTCGATTACCAAAGGTGCTTGGTAACTTGCACACGCGGGACAAGGCCCCTGGCGAGGCCTACGAGGAGGAGGAGCTTCAGACCTACGAAACGAAAGTGAAAGAGTTCTTCAGCCGCAACAATGAAACCCCACAGGAACGGAAAAAGAGAACGCGGACATTATTCACTATACCTGCCAGGACTGCCACGTTCCACGTGCTCAGGTCCATCGAGAATGTTTTACTTACTATTGCACATGGTGGCTTTGAGCTGTTCGACAACAGTGACAAACTGACAACTCTTCGTTACTGGGAAGATGGTTTTCTGGAACCACCAGCAGGCTTCGCCAGCTTGGTGGCTGGCGCGCTTGGGGAGGCTGGTGGGGCACCTGTACCTGGAGGCGGCGACCCTGGTATCGCCCCTGCACTGTTCAACGAGCACTGGATCTGCAAGATGCCTCGCTTGCTCGTCGTTGTCGGGGACCAAGAGGGCAAACAATGGAGTGCGATCCACTACTTGGAGAACAAGCTCAAACTGAACGTCGGAGGACTGCGAGACCCTTTCCACAGACAGTGGAATGATATCAAGGGTGCTATCAAGAAGAGTGGATTCTATCCTGACTACTATCACACGTCATGCATCATGAACAATCGCTACGGCCCCTGGATGAATTCTGCCTTCTTTGCGAAGTTGCTTGAGCAGTCGGCCAACCTCGCCCAGCGGCTCAAGCCTGAGGACAAGCTGTTATGCCACTTGTGGCCGCGCATCCTGCTGGACAAGCTCGGCCAGGAAGGCTTCTGCGATGGCAAGGAGGGCAGTGAAGCGAGGAAACATTTCATTGATGCCCTTGAGGGGCATAAGCCTTTTACAATGAAAGGACCTCGTATCCAGCCCAGCCGTTGGTTTTCATGGATGATGGCGTTCGCCGAATGGGACTCTGAGATTTCCACGCAGATGTTGGGTCAGATTAGTTTATGCTTGGACTCGGGTTGGTCAACGCATATCACGGACTTGTTCGGCAATATCTCTGGGGACCCTGCTGATGGACCAGTTGCACCACCCTTCGTTCCAGGCTCGATGCCAGGATCTTCGCCAGGGCCAGCTGCGGGAGCGGGCGCACCTGCGGCAGGCGCAGGGCCGCACGCACCAGCGCAGGCAGAGAAGAATACGAAACTGGAATACGAGAGATTGAAGAATAAAAGCGCTAACAGCTTGCACGCTACGACCAAGCTTTTCTGCTCTACGCAGTGTTGGTCCCAGGGTCGCATCATATCCATGGTTGTGAAGGGAGAGTTCAAAGCGTACTGCGATCTCGTGGAGCACGGTCTTCTGTCTGCCGATGCAACTGCCGAGACGTACGCGGGCTGGTCACAATGGTCTTTCTTGGGCTCTTTAGTGGAGGCGTGGAGAAGTCTGGACAACGTCACAGAGCTGAAGCGCGCGGGTTTCATCATCGACTTCACTGCTGCTGCCAAGAAGCAATACAAGAAAACGGGGTACCAACTAATCGAGGATGACACGCGGGCCGACCGCATGGTGACGCTTATCAAGCACCTTTGCCAGGAGCGTTGCGGATCGATGGCGGTACATTGCTCGTCTTACCCTGGTATTTTGGCTGGCTTGCTGAGCAAAAACGTGACAATCGTGAGGGCCACGCTGGCGAGGTTGCGGGATGACAGAGCATGTCAGGTCCATGACCCCCTTGCTTCAGCTCATGGGGCTCACAAGGCCCATCGTAAGGCCCAAAAGGCTCACAAAGGTCACAAGGCGAATAGGGCTCATAGGGCTCATAGGGCTCAAAAGGCGGATGGGGCTCATGCAGCTCCTTGGGCTCATCGGGCCCATCATAGGGCTCGTAGGACTCGTAGTGTTAGTACGGTTCATCGGGCTCATGAGGCTCATATGGCTCATCGGGCCCACGGGCCTCATCGGGCTCATAAGGGTCATAGTGTTGATAAGGCGCATGTGGTTCATAGGGTTCATGGGGGCTCAGGGCTTACTGGGCTCATAGGGTTCATCGGGTTCGTAGGGCTCATCGGGCTCACTGGGCTCACAGACCAAATTGGGCGCATAGGGCTCTGAAAGCGCATCGGACCCATGGTGTTCATAGAGCTCGTAGGTTTCGTCGGCCTCTCGGGGCCCATGGGGCCCATAGGGCTCAGAGGGCTCATCGGGCCCACAGGGCGCACTGAGCTCCTTGGGCTCAGAAGGGCCCATCATGATCATCTGGCGCATAGGGCCTGTATGGCGCAGAGGGCGCGCAGGGCTACGTGCGGTCCTCCTCGGTCCCCGTCGGTTCTCCTCGGTTCCCCTCGGTCCTCCTCGGCCCCCCTCGGTCCCCCTATCGGCCCCCCTCGGTCCCACCCCAGGTACCCGTCCCTGGTCCCCCCATCGGCCCCCCCTCTGTGTCCTTTAGTTCCCCTCGGTCCTCCTCGGTCCCCGCAGGTCCTCCTCGTTCTTTTCGGTCACCCTCGGTCCCCATCGGCCCCCTCGGGCCCCCCTCGGTCACCCCTCGGCCCCCCCTCGGCCCCCTCTTAGTTCCCCTCGGCCCATCCTACCTTCAGAGGGCATGGTCCTTTATCGAGACGCTTCGCGCTGACTTACAACAGCGAGCTCCTATCGAGACGTGTCTGGTTGGC
The DNA here is from genome assembly GCA_963575745.1 of Prorocentrum cordatum. Classification (NCBI taxonomy): domain Eukaryota; class Dinophyceae; order Prorocentrales; family Prorocentraceae; genus Prorocentrum; species Prorocentrum cordatum. Next base: position 66,087 of record CAUYUJ010021657.1, on the reverse strand, counting down.
CCAAACAGCCACTTCTTATCGACGCGCCTTGCGCCGACTCGGGCCATCCAGCATTTCGTGATGAGGACTGGTCGGGCCGAGAATAAGCATGGTAGACTAGAGCATTGTAGGGTACGTGATAGGGTTGATCCAGGTAGAATCGGTACCAGTGGGGCAGAGCCCACCCAGGTCCAATCCAATATATGCCAGGCCAGTCCAATTCACTTCAATGTTAGGGTACAGATGGGGTCAGCGGTGGCTGATATCATTCGGATTGAACGTGCCACGGTTAGCGTGCACGATTGGCCACCCCACCGCAATATAATTCTCCATGTGTCTATGTTCGCACGGCTGGTATCGCATTCCCCTCGCCACGTGGGACCCAACGTCAATACCCGCCAATATTGAATTGAGGGGCGGGGGCTGTTTCTGCGCGGTCCGTTGCTCTTGCAGGAAGCCCTGCGCAAGGTCCCAATGCGTAATGTTCACATGGTGGCTTTCGTTTTTTCGTCCACGGGGCGGTCCACCAACATCTTCCGACATGTCCCAAACCACCCTGGTGGCATTTGTAAGGGGGCCACGACGGCTCCGTATCAGGTGTGCGCCAGCTCGTGTGGTACAGTCCCCTGCTCCCCCCCTCCTCCTCCTCCTCCTCCTCCTCCTCCTCCTCCTCCTTCCTCTTCGTCATCCTGCTCCTCCTGCGGCTCCTCCCCCTCCTCCTCCTCATCTTCCTCCTCCTCCTCCCCCTCCTCCTTCTGCTCTCCCCCCCCCCCCCCCCCCCCCCCCCCCCAGCTCCAACACCTCCGAATTAACGTTCTTACAAGGTTTAAGGCCGACGTCGAGGCCTGGATTGCAGCGGGAAAAAGCGTCAACCCAATTGTCAAAAGCATGGTCAAACGGTCTCCATTCAATACTGTATCAATGCAGTGGGCGATTGTGTTCGGCAAGCTTGGTAATAATTTTGAGACTGTGACAAAGGAGCTGCTACACCTTACAAAAGCATTCTTTCGTGGCTTTGCCCAGACGCGCATCGTCGAACTGGCGAATAAGTACCTGCGTGATTGCGAGATTCGGGACAACTGCAGCCGCACAATGAAAGATTTCACTTTGTGGGAGCTGCCTGTCAAGCAACGTCTTATACAGGATAATGAAAGGGTGGAGATCCAGACTACAACGACGTGCAGCCCACCGCCACACCAGGACTTGGTTAAGCTCTTCCACGCGCAGCCTGCGATCCAGAAGGCCAAGACAGGCGCTGGACCTCGTGAGCTGGCAAGTGTAGACCTCAGGAACGAATGGAGCTCTAAACTTAAAGGCGTCACCAACCGCAGGGATTGGGAGAGTCCTGACGATGGTGGCCTCCAACGCATCGCCGCAGAGGTGGAATGTTTGTTAGAGCTGCGTCGGACCGACTGGAACCGTGCTTCAGATGTTTGGAAATCAGGACTGTTACCCCGAGGTGAATATATTCGTAGGTTGCGAGATGATGCAGTCTTCTTCGTGGTACGTACTTACCCTGCTGGCGCAATGTTATGGCCTGCCATAAAGGTCGACACCACATCGTGGGCGGTCGATTGCAAAGTCGGGAACCTGGTGTGGGAGTTCGCAACTGACATCAGGCAGTACAAGGTGCTGCGCGTGGAGACTCTTTCCTCCATCCATGCGTGGGTGAAACATGGCGTCCCCAGTGGAATTGTGCAGCGCTCCGACGGGGAGATGAACGTCCTCGAGTTCCACGCCGAGCGAGGCTTCTGCCAGATCAGTGAGACTGCGCTCAAGCAGGTGCTCAAAGATGAGTGGGGCCTTGAGGCGCCAACGCAGCCTGACAAGTGCCCCAGCCTTCACCAGGAGATGGCGTTCCTGGCCATGAAGAAGGCCAAGCCAGACTGGGATGACAAGAGGGCGATCGCTGCGATGAAGCAGGGCAGTTTAGCCACAAGCATGGAGTTCTTGGGTGATGTCATGCTTGATGAGGAGACCATTTGCGACGTCCTGCCGCGCGGCGAGCAGAAGGAGTTGAAAAGCTACATGGAGGCCACGCGTGCCAAGCAGGTCACATTTCAAGCCGAGTCGGTGACGCTGAAAGACACGGCGAAGTCCTTCTTCAAAGCAGCCAAGGTGGAGAAGAAGGGTGCCAAAGGCTCGAAGGACGGCAAACGCGTTCTACCGCCGAAGTCAGAGAAGACAGCGGACTTCACGAAGTTCTTGCTCGACAGCAAGCCCTCGCCAGCAGGCGTCGAGGAAGATGCCTACAACGGGCGGTGGAGGTGCCACTACCCAGGCAGGGTTTCGAAGTCAGTATCATGGACCATGCGTGGGCACGAGGCGGCTGCGGAGCTTGTCATGTACTACCTGTGGACGTGGCAATGTTTGGCGACTCCAGACGAATGCCCCTTCGTGTTTCCAGAGGGCATGCCCCTCATATGACCAGTGACAGCTGCTGCGGCTGTTAATTCATCGTTTTCATGCGTCGCGCTGCGGGGCACGACGGGCCCAGTTTCAGTATCGCACGTTGTTGCATGTACTCCCCACCTGTTGATGATGGTACGTACACGTACGCAAGCATATTGTTACAATAATAACATGTCATGGCAGCGCAACAACATTGAACGTGCGAATGTTGCATATGATCACAGTGCATGTCGTCAGCTGGCGCTGCCAGCAGCATCGCAGGGTGCAGACGCGCCCCGTGGGCCTCGATTTCCTGAGGCCGACTTGTATACTGCAGGGGTCGGGTGCTCGACTGCACCAGCAGTCGACGCGAGTAGGCGACAACTTCGACGCCACAAGTTCGATCCAGATGATGGCTCGTCTTCCGTGCACACATACATCGCACTCTTCAATGTCCCCGCTGCCTGTTCCACCACCCCTCCCCATTCTCTTTTCCCATGGGGGTATCCGACATCTCTGAGATCAGGATGCGAGTTCGATTGGGCGCAAGCTGTTGCCCAATGGGTCCAAGAGGTCGAAGTGAGTGGAGTGCGTCCCGCCTGATATCCATTCCAGGCGCAGGGGGGGTGCCAAGTTGCAGGTTTGTCCATCGCGATTGTAGCCATTATCTATGCCAGCGTCCTGTGGTATCCATTGCGCAGGTCACTCCCTTTATTCTCATATCGGTTGCGATCACACGATGCGTTGCGATATGGATTTGATCCGAAGGCTTCGCCTTGAACACCGTCTGGACGACGGGGGGGAGGACCAGCGGGAGGAGTGCGAGGAGGAGGGCAAGGACGAGGAGGAGGAGGATGAGGAGGGGGAGGAGGATAAGACCGATAACGTAGAGGAGGGCGGGCAGGAGGAGGACGACGAGGAGGAGGGGGAGGGGGGTGAAGGGAGGCGGGAAGAGGGGGAATCCACGCATGAATGAACGAACAACGCCTGAGAGCGCAAGACGAAGATCCAGCGAACCGTAAGCGTCGTGGGTGTTTTTTTTTGTTTTCGCATCGCACCCTAAGGAAATCAGTAGCAGGAACTGGCGATGCAGCAGCCTTAACAATACCAAATGAGCAGCGTGGACGGTTTACCTCACCACAGGCAGGCGCGGCCCTGGGGGCGTCTTAGAGCGTCGGCCCAAGGGAGCGCACGGTTGCATCTTGGGGGCCGCTTGGGAGCTCCCTGGGGGCATCTTGGTGGCCTCTTGTGGCCTCCTGGGCGCTTCTCGGGGCGGTTTTGGGTGTCTTAAGGGCGCTTACCTGGGACATCTTGGAGGAGATCTATCAAACAAGGAGCTTCAAGTATGGCCACCCCTTCCCCCCCCCCCCCCCCCCTCCCCAGCTTCGGGGGCCATGAAGATCGCCTCGTGAGCTCCTCTTGGAGCTGTGTTGGAACGATTTTGTGCGCTCATGGGGCAATATTGGGGTTCTAGTTGGCCTTTATTGGGGCCCTATGAAGCCCTCTTGGAAACGCGTCGAAGCATCGGACGGTCACCGAAAGCAACGCAGCGGGAATGCTGAATCCATTACATGTCTTCAAGCGCTTGAATGATGTTGGCCTGCTGGGGGGCCTCCCTGGGGGGCTCCGTTGCCACTAGGGGCCGTCTTGGGGCGGCATTGGGACCTCCAGGGGCATCCTTGGCACCAAACCGAAGCATCTTGTGTTATAGTGTGCCATATTGGAGGTCAGCGTGGGCTCTATTAGGCCCTCGCGGGGCCGTCTTGTGCCAGTTTGGGAATGTCCCAAAGATGTCCCCGCAACTTGTTTGGTTGTTCGTTGGATGGGGGTGCGATGGGAGCTACGAAAGCAACGTGGCTGAGATTTTGCCTCGGCCAGTTTGCCTCCTGGCGCTGCGTGAGGCCTCCTCTCGTGGGGCCTCCTTCGGGCGCCTTCTTGGGGCACCCGAAGTTCCTCTGAACACGCCCAGTGGGGTCTTCTCATGGCCCTATGAGGACACATGAACGCCCCGAGAAGGCCGCGCGGGGGACCACGCAACACGCACAAACAAGGCGCGCGAACAGCGCAAGGCCAAGAGCCGTCTAAGGCACTCCCTCTGAGACCCCACCCCCTTCCCCCCCACTGGGAGAGTTGAACTCCCATTGGGGCCCGCATGGGGCCCTCTTTGTTACGCTGCATGCTGCCGCACCATGTTGATACACATCGCAATGTAATTCGTCTCGGCGTCTTCCCTGGATGGGTTTGCGAAGACGCGCACAGCGCCAATACTATACGATGGTAGGCATGACAGGGTATACTTGAGTGGGGCATGGTAAGGCGGGGTAGAATATTATAGTGCACGGTACGGGTGTTACGTATATAGCAAAGAATGTCATGGCAGCGTCGGGTAATAGTCGGGTCGGGTATGGGGGCGTAGAATTAGTCATGGTGTGTAAGAGAAGGACCGCGGGTATGTAATCGCGCAAAGAAGCTCGCGTGGATGGATAGAGTGGAATAGGGCAAGTGTTGAATAGTAGGTGTATTCGAGTCGTTTCGCCGCCCGACTGGAGTAGTAGCGAACCGAGTAGGCGAAATAATATTTGGGTGTCGTAGTGTGGTGCCGAATAGCGTATGGCCGAGTACGGTGTAATACAGCGTGGGGCAGGGGTAGAGGGTATATATTCGAGTAGAGGCTTGCAATCGCGCCGCATAGCCGATAAGTGGCGAATCTAAATGTGAGAGTAGAGGGCACGGCGTAAAGACTGGATCGTATATTGTAGAGAGCAGATTGAAGTAGGAGGAGAATCGGGTAACATCGGGCTGGGGTGAGCAAAGAAGGGGAAGGACAAGGTATATAACGAAACGCGGCGAATGATAACGTAGGGGTACGGTAGAGCAAGCTCGCGTGGATCGTGGTGGCGTACTGTAGAGTTGTTTGGGCTGGGTGCTGGGTAGCGTAGCGAACCGTGGCGCGGTGCAGACCACAACGACCAGGCTAATTCGCGTAGTTAGCGTAGCGTGGTGTAAAGTATGGCATATTAGATTAGATGAGGTGGCACAATGTGAATCCATCGCACATAATAAGGGCACAGAGCGGTGGAGTCCATTACGGCAGAGCATACATATGTTCTTGAAAATACACATAAGTTCGAGTATGTGTGCGTGTGTGTGTGTGTGTGTGTGTGTGTGTGTGTGTGCGTGCGCGTGTGTGGTGCGTCGATTGTGGCGGCGGTCGTGGCGCGCGTCTGCGCGTGCGTCTGCGGGAGAGAGAGAGGGAGAGAGAGAGAGAGAGAGAGAGAGAGACGGAGAGAGAGAGAGAGAGAGAGAGAGAGAGAGAAAAAAGAGAGAGAGAGAGAGAGAGAGAGAGAGAGAGAGAGAGAGAGAGCAGAGTGGAGTGCGGGGTAGCGCAGCGCATGTAAGGGTAGAGCGGGGTAGGTAGGGTAGGGCACGTAGAAAAAAAGGCAATGATGTAAAACAATGCGCTTGACAAAACGAACTTTCACTAGCGTAAAAAAGGTCGACCACACGCAATTGAACGCAATGTAAGTCGGGTCGGGGCAGGCAGAGCAGAATAGAGTATCATAGCGTAAGGTACGTTATTAGTGTGTAGACCGCGATAGAGTAGGACTGGCGTCTGGCACGGTAGAACTGCACATATCTGGGAACACCAGGACAAGTAGAGCAGAACAGATTGGAGCGGCGAAGAGTTGAGTAGTATTCAGACGAGTAAACTAGAGCGGGGCATGTTCGTGTGAGGACGCGGCTGAAATAATATGCAGTATGCTACGTCAGCTAACAATGGTGAACGATAATCGAATAGAGCAGAGCAGATCAGAGCCGAGCTGGGTAGCGTTCTCAATTTATATTACGGTAGAGTAGAGTAGGGCAAAACACGGGTAAGGAATATTCTAGGGCGGTAAACATAGTCCAAACGCTAAGCCCCCTGACAATGAAGAAATGCGCACTCTTGTTCGGTGCCAGCGCTTATACAAATATGAATACGTACATATTTGTATACCTTCCCACATGCATGCATGCATACTATTCGTGGACAGCGCCGCGGACTGTTACAGGACGCCCGTGCAGAGATAGTACGCGCGGCAGGCTGCATTGCCGCGCGCGTGCGGGGGGCGTTTTGTTGCCCTCTTGCGCGAGAAACCCGTCGCCATTGAGCGGCGCGAGCGGTGGGCGCCCAATTCGACGTGCAAAGGGGTTTCGGTAGGGTTGGATTTCGGAGGGGGGTTTAGTTAAGTTCGAGTGTCAGGCTCTTGTCTTGGACGTCTGGTTTGAAGTCTTCGAGCGATGTGTCACCAGCGGCTGTCGCATGACATTGAGAGGTCAGAGGCACACGTTTCACTCCCGCTTGCTCGAGGGCGGGCCGCCCGCGCGCCTGCAACATGTCCGTGAGCCGCAGATGGAGCGGAGGTGCAGCATCGGTGGAAGGCCGACAATCGATGATCGATCGGAGATCGAACATCGAGCATGGAGGACCCAGGGTTGATCGAACAAAGAGGCGCCAGGATCCAGGGCCAGGGGGAGGGAGGGAGGGAAGACTGACATGTTGGATCTGTTGCGCAAGACATCGCGCGGGGGAGGGGCGATGGGGAGGGTTGGGGGGAGGGAGAGGCGAAACCAGCCCCCGAACGGGGGTGCCTCGACACTGGCAGGACCCGAGCCAAGCCACCCCCGAGGGGGGGGGGGCGGGACCAGGGGAGAGGGAGGACGGATGAAGAGGAGGAGGAGGAGGATCAGTGTAAACCCAAGACGCATCAACGATGTTGCCAAACATCGTCCCTCCAAGTTCGCTCTTCACATGTCCCTCCTTCCTTCCCTCCTTCCCCCCTCCTCCCTCTCCAGTGGTTGCGCCCGCATGCCGCCGCCACCCCCACTCTAGCGCACCCCATCACCGTTTTTGTGGCCTCATAGAGAGCTCCACCTAAAGCCCCAGTGGTCACCGCCCGCACCCGCAGAGAGTCCCTTCCCGCTCCTTCTCCTGCTCCTTGTTCACCGTGTCGCTCCCCTCGCTCCTCGCTCGTTGTCTCAGTGTCTGGCTCGGCCCCCATCGTGTGCCCCCGTCGCCAGAACCGACCCAACGATGATCATAGCTTAAGCAGATTCTGGAGCACACTCCCCCGTCCTGGGCCTGGGCTCACATAAAGACGCTTGCTGATGGTTGGACGACGTCAGCACGCATCCCCAGCGCTGTCACATGTAACTGTCTTTTCGGGTGCCAGGCTGACGACTCCATGTCCCAGTAATCTCTTCTGTCCACGCCTGCTCCACCTCCTCGCTTTCCCTCGTGGCCATCTCGATATCTGCCCTCTCACTCGTTTCGGCCTTGGCCTCTCAGCCGATATGGAGTCCGATAGTCTCCGCCATCGCTGTCATCACATCGTCGTGCTAAGTTCCCATGCTCACCACAAACTGACAGCAGTTCCGACGAGTTGCACCCGCGCCCCCTCGCCCTACTACCGTACCGTCACGAAATATCAGCCGTTGCTCTTGCCGCGATGCGGTGTTTGAGCGCTGGCTGTAGCTGGATCGCCGTGGATTCAAGCTACGTGCGCTGCTGAGGGGTCTCCCGCCAAGAGGGGCAGCCCCGCCCCCCCAGAAGACTTTGGGAGGGGTGCGCTCCAGGCAGCCTCACGGGCCACATGGCTGAAGGCTTGCATCCATGTCTTACCGAGGGGTCGATACATTCGAGTAGAGTTGACCAGCAGATCCCCAACGGTTTTGTCCTCGTATCCTCCTCCCGCCTTCTCTTTATGTGTTTCGATCTGTACGAGATCACGGTCGGCGGGGTGTGCCCCCGAGGTCGTTCATCTTCAACACCCTCACTCCCGACGTGGCCTTCTCGGAGGCCCTCGGCCCACGGCCAGACGACCCAAACTTCGTCGTCCTCCTCCCGCTCCTCGTCTTTCTCCTCCTCCCACTCCTCATCCTCCTCCTCTTTCTGTTCCGCCTTTTGTTTGGGGATTGAGCAGACTTCAACCCATACATATATGTATATATATATATATATATTATTGCAGCATCAGGATGGTAATGAAACACTGGCACAACATGATCAGACTTGGGCGCAGAGCGCAACGAATTAAGCTCGGCGAGCGTAGTGGAACTGGAAATGGGCGTTAGAGGTACAGAAAAAAGAAGCAAGCCCCGAGAGGGCACGGAGTATACGCTCACCAAGATGTGGAGGCGGCGATGTAGGAGAAGACGATCCGCGAGTGTATGAATCAACTGAACAAACTCAAGGACGACACCAGGGAGGGGTCGAAATACGCGTGCAAGCGGGCGGCAATGTGAAAGCAATTGCTGGTCTGCTCAGTTCTGAACGGTATGCTTCAACGTGGTTCGTAGGAGACGCGAGGGTAAGCTGGGCAGTTGGGCGTGGTGACTACTAAGGCAGGCGCAGTGTATGATCCCAGCTCCCCCGCGTACTCATCACCACCTCCCCGCCAGAGCCATGAGAAGAGATGGAATGCGGTGCAGTTTGTAGGCTGGCTGGCCTGTGCGACGCAAATGTCAAACTCGAATCGAGCTTGATATGGAATAGTAAGGACGGCGTCGTTTTGAAAGGTGTGCTGCTGTCGGTAGCCCTTCGTGTTTATGCTGTTCCCCTACCGGCGGGGCAGAACGGCCTCGAGCAGTGATCAACAGGTGCCATCTAGTCTAAGAGGGTGTGCGCAGACTGGGCATCGGTGGTGCTGAAGCCTCTTATCATGCCCTACCCACAGAACCCCTCCTTCCCAAACGAGTCGCCTGCGAGTGTTACAGGACTGAAAGGGTAGTCATGAACGCATGACTCATGTGTAGAGGCAACTCAAACATAGTACAATTCTGAGCTTACTGAGGTAGGCTGGCACAGTCCGTGCTGGCCGACCTGTTGCACGCAACGGTGCAACATTTTCGGTAATCCAGCCGTGTGCATCCACCCCAGCCACCACCAACATACCAATTCATACCCCATCTCATTCCCGCATCTCCTGATCATACGTAGGCAGCAAGATCGTTGGTCCATAAAGCCGATCTCCCGCATTTTCCGCAGTCCTTTCTCTCGTAAGGAGGGGGGGGGGGCCTCGCGCTGGGCGCCCGCGCATGGTCGACGTGGTCCTGGCGACCACCGCCCTGGGCGCCAGCGCGCTCGGCCCCGCCGTCCTCGTGCCCTTGGCCGCCGCGGGGGGCTACTGGCTGTCAGGACTCGGACGGGCTGCGGGCAGCCCTGCCCCTGCCGTGGGGGCACAGCCCGCCTTCACGTGCGCCTGCCCCCCGGAGGGCTGGCCGTTGTGGGGGCTCGTGCTCGCCTTCGTGGTCGGGGGCAGCTGCGTACTCTGCTGCCCGGGCTGCTCCACAGCTGCCGCGGGCCTGGCCTGGTGGTGGCGTGACCACGCCGCCGCTCGGAGGAGGCTCGAGGATCAGGTGCAGGCACCGAACAGTCTTGTCAATCGTCGGCGGCTCGCTGGATATCAATTGTAATGGAGGCCAGGACCGTCGATGGTGTGATTGCAATCAGCGACGCGCCCGACTCCTACAGCCGTCTCATATGGCTTCGAGAAGAGGAGGAGGGCGCTCCAGACGGTGTGGCGATCGCAGCTGCCCTGGTACGCCGGCGTCGGGGTGGTCTCATGCTCGCGGTCCCAGGGGGCAGCATCCTCGAGACCGAGCTCGCTGCGAGCCAGCAGGAGGAGGACCATGCCCTCGGACCCTTCGTCAGGGCCAGAGTTCGAGGCGCAGGGCTGGCCAACCCCGCCAGTGCGCTGGCCACCGTGTCGTTCGAGATCCTCCTCGTGGACGTCGACGAGGGCGTGCTGACGGAGCTGGTGCCGGAGGCCGTGTACTACGAGGACGTGCAGCACGCTCAGCGGGTCCTTCGGCACTTCACCCCGCGGGCGCGGCACTGGCCGCATGGACGGACGGTGCTGGAGGAGTCCTCGCGGGCCTTCCGCTCGCAGTTCGGCGAGGAGGCCTTTGCGGAGTTCTTCACAGCCGGAGAGGAGGAGGCCGAGTCCGCGGTGGTTGTCGGGAGGACCTCCGAGCAGCCCGCCGAGGAGGAGGCAGCGGAGGTGGCGGGCGTGCTGCGGGACGGCTTCGCGGAGTCGGACGGGCCCCTCGAGCCGCCGCCGCGGCGGGCTGGGAGGCCGCCTCCTCTGCAGCGCCCGCCGCAGCCCGCGCTCCCGCGGGCAGCCCCGCCAGGAGGGCCGCTGGCTCGCGCCGCAGCAGGGAAGGTGGCTGCGGCTCCGCTGCTGGGGAGCGGAGGCGCTCTCGCGGGGCGCTCTCCGCCTACGGCCTTCGGGGTCGCCCCTCCGCCAGCGCCGTCGGCCTTCGGCCGCCCAGCGCCGCCACCAGGGCCGCCCTCACGCAGCGGAGCCGCGGACTTCGAGCCGCCGGCTGCCTGGCAGGCCGTCCTGGGTCGTCACGGAGCCCCCCCTGGACCCGAGCTGCGTGGCCTTCGGACTACGGCCGCGCCCGCAGGGGCTTTCCCGGGGACTGGCGAGGACTTCGCCGGGGAGGGCGAGGACGACGCGGCCGGGGGCGGCACGGAGATGGAGCGCTTCGCGGCCGCGCTGATGGGAGCTGCCCGAGCCTTCAGCCAGCGCGGCGAGGAAGGCGGTGCCGGAGGCAACGACGACCTCATGGGCCTCGGGGGAGGCAACATCGGCGCCGGCGTGCGAGGCACGGCCCACCGCGAGGCGCTCATCGCGGCGAGGCGAACCTCGCCCGGCAGCTTCTCCAGGTCGTTGATGGAGGCCATGGCCGCACAGGGCCGCTCCTCGCGCCAGCCCCGGGGCGTCGCCTACGACCCTCCCGAGCCCCGCCTATGGCTCGAGAGGACGGGCGGGTGGTCGGAGTTCACGCCAGGCAGTCCCAACACGGTGCGGGACCTCGCCCTGATCGCGTGGCAGGTGGCGGACATCGTGGACCGCCTGTGGATGAATCAGATCGCGGAGGCGGCGGACTCCGCCGCGCTGCTGCTGATGGGCCTGGACCAGGCCAGGATCGACGGAGGCAGGCTCGACATGATGTGGCTGTACCAGTTCGAGCGCGACCCGCCCGCCTCGCTGTTTGCGAGGGGCGGGCAGTCCGCAGTGGGGACACGACAGTTCAGCTCGCTGGCGAACCCGCGCTGGTCCACGGTGAACCTCGCCTACCTGCGGGAGCTGGACCTGCTGGAGACCAGGAGGAGCGAGCTGCAGCGGCCTCAGGGGCGGACGCCGGTGCCCAGAGCCCGCGGGGCCCCCGAGCAGCCGCAGCCCGAAGGCGCCGGTGTGATCGGCCCCGGAGGCGGGGCCGCGGAGGCCGGCGCCAAGCCGCGGCCGCCCCGCAGGAGGCCGAAGCCGGCATCGCCGGCATGAGGGCCTCCCCTGACCGAGAGGGGGACTCAGGAGGAGCCCCTGACGGACGGCTCCTCTGGCCAGGACCTGCCGACCCTCGCCATCATGACCAGCAGCGTGGTGAAGTGGTCGCACCGCTTTCGCGGAGCGGGTCCTTACTCCGTCGTTTGCGGGCTCTGAGGACGAACTTCTCTTCGTACATCGGAGCCTCCGTTTGCGCTGCAGCGCAGCTTCAGCAGCGGCAGCTCGCTGGGGCATCGCGCACCGCGCCAGTCTTCCCACTTCCTCTTCCTCCTGTTGATGGGCTGCAAGGGGCGGCTCGCAGGGAGGGAGGCTACGCTGACCTCGACGCGAAGGTCGAGCAGCTGCTCCTCGTCCTCGTGTGCGCGCTGAACTACGTCTACGAGGGGCGGCCGCCTCGGCCGCGTGACCTTTCCTTCCTTCGGTCACCAGCGTCCTCTGTGCAAAAAGCTTGCCTGGACCGTCTGCGTTTGATATGTTGGAGCTGGTGTCGTGATGGAATTAACCCCTACCCACTCTTCGCTGGTCGTAAAGCCGATTCTACTTCACATTTTTTTAGCGATGCTATTGGTGCCTTTCAGGAGCATGGAGAATTGACCTCTCACAGTGTCGGTGAATTGGACGTTGAACAGTCAGATGCCTATGACAGTTATGCACGTGCGCTTTCAGATCATCTCAGAGCTGTTAATCCGTACGGACTTCAGGGCCCCCGTCGAGTTCACCCTGTCCCCGGAGCCTACGCCCCTCTCTGTCCTGAACGTCTGGTCCTTGAGGGCCCTCTCGCTCACTGGTCCATCGGGGATTTCTTGGAGCCTCCGCTGTCGCTTGCCTTCGACGAGCCGGGGGTCCTGCGTGCTAGTCGGGTTGACCCGTCGTCGTGCCAGTGGGGGGACGCCAGCAAGCTCCCCCGGGCCCAGCAGTTGGCCTTCTTCCAGAAGCTGGACAAGGCAGGGCTCCTTGGGTTCACCGAAGGCCCTGTGGCGGCCCATGAGCAGTGTAACCCGTTCAACGTGTGGAAGAACGCCTCGCGGGACCGGTTGATCATCGACCGGAGGGGACCGAACGGCCAGGAGGGGAAGATCGTGGGAGGACCCGCCTCTCACCTTGCTGCAGGTGCTCGGCTCTGTGAACTTAGTGTTGTTCGGGGTTCTGAATGTCTACGGGGCTCGTCTACGGACCGTCGGGATATGTTCTATCAGGAGCACGTCACACCTGAGCGCGCCGCCACTAACGTCCTGGGCCCAGCCTTGCCTATAGACCAACTTCACAAGTCCCTTGGTGTCGATCCTGATCGTTTTCATTCTGCTGCTGCAGGGGGCCGCCCAGGTCGTCTGGGTCGTCGTGCCTTTCAGGGAGACCGATTTCTTCTGGAAGCATCTGGACCTGATGCTGGTCCACGTGGCTCGGGGCTCGTACACGGCACTCTGGCTTCCAATCCCATGGGGGACCACACTGCCGTCGACGTGACTCAGGGCGGCCACCTCAATCTTCTCAGGAGCTACGGCCTGCTTGCGCCCGAGAACTTCATAGATGGTCGTGCGCCCTTCCCCCGTGGTGACGTGGTGGAAGGCCTGTGTATCGACGACTACCTTGTTATTGGGCGTCACGCTTATCCTCCAGGCGAGTCTCGTCGAGATTTGGAGTTGTTCGATCGTGCTGGGCGCCTGGCCTACGTAGACTACTCGTTATCAGGCAGCTCCTCTAAGGAGGTCAGGGACGCCGAGCGCTTCGTGGTCGTTGGCGCTGGGGTCGACTCCTCAGCTCGGATGGTAGATCAAGGGTACGTACCAGTTGGTGCGCCCGTCGAGCGGCGACTGCCGTTGGCGGAGCTCTGTCTTCGGGCAGCTCAGCTTCCTCGAGCTCCTGTGGCGCTGGTGGATACTCTGGTGGGGTCCTTGGGTGCAGTGTTCGCCTACCGTCGACCCCTATTCGTCTGCCTCAACCACGTATACAGCTTCGTTGCCCAGGACCGCACCATTGATCACATTATCCCTCGTGCTGTCAAGGACGAGCTCAGCTTGGCCTCTGTGTTGTCGATCGCCGCGGAGACGGACCTAACCGCCCCCTTCAGTGACGTAATCTATGCTACCGACGCCTCTCCTTCCTTTGGGGCCATCTGTACATTAGAAGTCTCGCCCGCGCTGTCGTCGGCCGTTTGGCGCTGTGGTGAACGCCGAGGTGGGTATTCCCGACTGGATAGCCGGGCCTGTGGAGTCCCACGGAGCGCCGGCGCGCTCCCGCACAGCATGGAGAGCGCGCAGTGCGTCAAGTCGGATCTCCCCACGTACGTCCGCCGCGGGATCGCCATGGTCTTCGACTTCATTGAGTTTGCCGGCGGCTCTGGTGTCCTCACTCGGTACCTCGCGTCCCAGGGTGTCCTTGTCGGCCCTGTCATTGACATATCGTACTCTCGGCACTATGACCTATCGTCGCGTCGTCTGATGGAATGGGCGGTGTGGATGCTGTATGAGGGCCGCATCCTTACCTTTGCCGCAGAGCCTCCGTGTACAACGTTCTCGCCTGCCGCTCACCCCGCTGTCCGTTCCTACCGTCAGCCTGTCGGGTTCAATCGCACGGATCCCAAGACGCGCTTGGGCAATCTACTGGCCTTCCGCTGTATGCTACTGATGTTGGTAGGGCTCCGCGTAGAGGCTCCTGGTGGGCTGGAGCAGCCTCGGCTGTCTAAGATGGCTTGGCCGCGGGAGTGGTCTCGCCTCTTGGAGCTTGGAGCCGCCGAGACCTGGTTTGCCTCTTGTGCCTACCATGACCCTTCCCTCGATGGAGTCGTCGTCTACCGCAAGGAATTCCGCTGGATGACCGCAGGCTTCCCCGAGTTCACCGAAATGGCGGCGCGCTGTCCTAACACACGGCGCCACCGCGCCCACACGCACACGATTATCGAGGGAGCGGCTACCAAATATACTGCTACATATACCCGTGGGGTCGTCGTGGCATTGGGAGCTCGGTACCTGGAGGCTATCAGACGGCGTCGCGAGGTAGGCGATACTATGCGGCCCCCAGTGGGCTCCGAGCGGCTTGTGATCAACGAGCTGCTGATGTCGGGGTCTTGGGAGGAGCTCAGGAGATGGGCTTGGAGGTCCCCGGGGCACATTAACATCTTGGAGTCGAATGTCGTGGTGAATCTCTTGGAGGGTCTTGTTCGTAATGGTGGAGATCGTAGGTTCGCTGCGCTTATTGATTCCAGAGTCACGTTGTGCTCTCAGGCCAAGGGACGGTCCTCGAGCAGGGCGTTGGCGCGTCCTCTGGAGAAGTCCTGCGCCCTGCAGATCGCCGGGTCCCTCTACCCCTCCTACTCCTTCGCCCCTTCGCGGCTCAACGTTGCAGACGACCCGACGCGGCACCAGGCGGTCCGCGCAGCATGCCGCCCGAGGCCTGACTGGCTGGAGCACGCGGACCTGCTGGACTGGCTGCTCACGCGGCTACCCACAGCCAAGGCCTGCGCTGCGTGGCCGCGGCTCGTCTGCCTGCTGCTGGGGAGCAGCGGACTTCGAGCGCTGCGGACCGCCCTTGCCGAGGGTCGTCGCCTGGCTCCTGCTCCCGCCCTCTGCGGGGTGCCTGGGCAAGGCTCGGGCGGAGGCCGCTGGACGGCCACTGGAGTGGCTCGCGTCCCAGTGAAGTCAGAGAAGAGTGAATTCGCTCCTGTGTTTCATCGTGCAGGGCTCTTGCATCACTGACACCTGCACGTACGTATAGCTGGCGGGTGCACCATTTTGGAGCAGAACTGGTATCCTCTTCGTGTTTCTGGTTGCGACTACTTGTGAGCCAGCAGGAGGTCTCCCCAGCCCCGCTATGCCAGATTTTGGAAGGTCTCGTCTCGCTAAACATGATCCAGAGTTTGCTAATCGTCGTGCAGTTCCTTTGCCTTCAGGGCGTCCGATTCGCGCGGCCACTCGCCGTTCCAGAGAAAAGTTACTTACTGAATTTGACCATTGGTTAGTGGAGATTGCTGGCTATCCTTGTCTTGGGAGCTTGCTGGAGCAGACAATGGGGGACCCTCGCATCATCAACGGAGTTCTGGTTGAGTTTGGCCAGTATCTGTGGCGCGAGGAGGCCCCCTACAGCAGGTTCGCCGACACCGTGAACGCCGTGGCCTCTCGGGCGCCGGAGCTCAGGAAGCTCCTCGGAGCTGCGTGGGACCTGGGTTACCAGTGGATTGCCCTCGAACCAGGGAACCACCACATTGCTATGCCGCTGGTGGTCCTCAAGGCCTTGACAGGCCTCTGCCTCCTGTGGGGGTGGCCTCGGATCGCGGTGCTGCTCGCTGCGGGGTTTGCTGGCATCATGCGCCCGAGCGAGTTTCTGCTGGCGAAGCGTGCCCAGCTCGTACTGCCACGTGACATCCTTTTCGAGAGGCCGTACGCACTCTTCACCATCCAACTCCCGAAGACGGCCACGCTTGGGGCCAAGGTCCAGAGCGCCCGAGTCGAGCCGCCCGACATCGTCGAGATGCTGGACTGCATCTTCGGCGCCGCACCTCCTGATGCGATGCTGTGGCCGATGAGCGGCCAGACCTTCAGGAAGCGGTTCAACAGCCTGTGTCGGGAGTTGCGGCTCCCTCTCAACCTAGGGGGGAAATGCCGAGGAGCTCTCGATCTTGCTTCTCTCCGTGCGGGTGGCGCCACCCAGCTCTTCTTGGAGACGGATGATCCGCATCTCGTCCAAAATAGGGGTCGTTGGATGTCTCAGAAAGTCATGCTCATCTACCTCCAGGAACTGGTCTCTACTACATATATGTCCGAACTTCCAGAGGCGACCAGAACGGGTATCTTCCAGATGGGCTCTCAGGTATCTTGGATGTGGCCACAGGCTGTTACGTGGGTTCGCGACGGGATCCCTGCTTCGTCTTGGCCTTCCATATGGTGCTCCATGAGGCCCCCATCGTGATCCTCTCTTTCATCCAGGTCACTGTGGGCTTCCAAGAGTCGGTGGTCATCCGCCTGGTCTCGCACTTGTTCGTTGTCGTTTTCAGTTCGTTCTTCCTGATCGTGTCGGAGCTGAGCCGGGAGCGCAGCATTGCTGCGAAGAATGGGGTGACGGGTTACTGAGTCTGCCGTGCCAGTCCGAGCCTCTAGAGAGGCTCTGTCTTTCTTGTACCTGCCAGCCGCATCCATCTTCAGCGGCAGACAGGCCCCAGATGCACAGCAGGTCTTTTAGATGTCTCTCCGATTGCAGCGCAGCGGAAAGAGAGGGGCGAATGTCAGGAATAGAAGGGTTGAGGCTTTGGTCCATAAAGCCGATCTCCCGCATTTTCCGCAGTCCTTTCTCTCCCCCGTGGCCAGCCCTCGCCTTGGTTACTGAGTCTGCCGTGCCAGTCCGAGCCTCTAGAGAGGCTCTGTCTTTCTTGTACCTGCCAGCCGCATCCATCTTCAGCGGCAGACAGGCCCCAGATGCACAGCAGGTCTTTTAGATGTCTCTCCGATTGCAGCGTAGCGGAAAGAGAGGGGCGAATGTCAGGAATAGAAGGGTTGAGGCTTTAGTAAAGGGCAGCCTTTGGTAAAGCAAGGTAGTGGATGGGAACATGTCCCCCTGGCCCTTTCAGGCCTTCCGCTCGCCAGCGGTAGGCCCGCTCTTCGGTTCCTCGATGGAGGGGCTCACCTTCACCGCCTCCGTAGCAATTGTGGGAGTAGGTCTGGAAGAAGGACGCGCGTTGATAGTAAAATGAGTACGCTCGCCCCTGAGGGAGCACCGGGAGCAGCCTCGAGCGAGGCTGTGAGAGTAGCTACGAACACGGTTGAATGTAGGTGTTCAGGTTCGGGCATGCGGATATTCAGATCGCGTGGTCGTGCAAACGTAAGAGCAGAAAGGTAGAGCTAATTGAAAATATGAATGCAGAAGGAAGTCGGGGGGCATGGCGGTGTGGGGTTGCCAGTAATTGGCGAGCGTGGAACGGGCGAAGCACCTTGACTTCCATGCTCGGGTGGCACTGGCGATGAACATACCAGCTTGTGAGCTCTACAACACCCTCGCCAAAATCTCCTCCATCTCCACTCCCACAGAATGAGTAGAGCATCAAAGAGAGAATTGGCAGAGAGAACATAGAACGTGACGCCTACTGGTACGCACCGCCACGGTTGACATGGGGTCCTCGTGTCATCGGGACGGGCCCATGCAGAGAGACCCGTAGAGGGGATTGTGTGTATTAAGGGAAGCCGTGATTAATCATAACAGGAGTTGCCGGGCACACGTCCTAGTGATCAGAGTCGGACTCCCCCGCCGCAAAAATACATTCCCCCCCGATCACATATACGATGAATGCTTTGTCTCAGTGTCTGTATAGTATCTCGGGCAACCGCTCGGTACTGAGTCAATGGAATTACTCGAACCAAACGTATGCCCCTGCCCCATGGATGTCCCAGCGGGCTCCCATGTAGGGCATGGGGCGTTGAAGTATCGTGGTTCGGTCGCCTTGTCTGGCTCTAGCTCTGTGTTGTTACTCCGCGTTTGTGGTGCCGTAGGGTACTTCGGGTGGGTGGTTGGTGGTGCCTTGCTTGGTCGCTGCTGTAAGTGTGTGAGAGATTGCACTGCTGCTAAATAACGAGAGTACTACTGCTGGTGCTCGTGTATGGTATTGAGGTATTCGGAGAGTGTCGGCTCGTCGTAATTGATTGGGTTGTACGTCTGGGGTTGTGGATGGTGTTGCACCCGAGGTACTGTTCAAATAATCGTGATGATGCAACAAATTGTGACAATGTGCATGTATATGTCGATCATGAAGCCGTTGATGTCGCCCCAGAGGTGCCGCTCGATAGCCCTAATGATGCGAAATTATCACACAATGCATACGTCGATCCTGGAGCCGTTGATGTTGCACCAGAGGTAATGCTCAAAGACCATGCTGATACAAGAATAATGACAACGTGCATACGTCGATCCTGGAGCCGTTGATGTTGCACCGGAGGTAATGCTCAAATACCATGATGATACAATAATTATAACACAATGCATACGTCGATCATGAAGCCGTCTGTGTTGCACTGAAGGTACTGCTCAAAGACCGTGATGGAGCAAACACTTACGACAAAATACATGTAGATGTCGATCATAAAACATGAGCCCGATCCTCTGGTCATCTGTGCTCCGTCCATGGGGACATGCAAGAAATGAATTAGAGCTCGTGGCCTGCGGCGTCTGCCCTGCCGTGTGCGAGATCATGAACGAAGACAGGACGACGCCCCCGCCACGTCCAGCACCGGGCCGAAAAAAACGAGCACTGAGCTCGCGAGGGCGCCCCGCGTCGTTGAGGCCCTGGGGGAGGCCTACGCCCTTGGCACCCCGGGGCCACGCCACATGCTTCACTGCTGCCTGGGGCCTTGCCCTTGCCCTTGCCCTTGCCCCCGGAGGAGGCCGGCCTGGGCTGCTTCTTCACGTAGTCCCATAGTTCCTCCTCGTTGTTCGTGGCGCACTGGCGCCGGAGGGCCACCTCGATGGGGCCATCCCTGGTGAGCAGCGGCTTGCCCTTGAGCAGCATCTGCTTGAAGGGGTCGCCAGCCAGGTCCGTGAGCGTCAGCGTCCACATCCACGGCTGGTCCGCCATCGGCGTGGCGTGCTTCGAGGCGAACATGCCCACCGACACGTCCACGACGTCCGCGGGCAGGTTCTCCGCGGTTTGGACAACGTCGCGGAGCGAGATGAGCCTCGCCTTGAGGTTGTCGCCTTCTGCGTCCACTATGCAGTCGGCAATGCGCTTGTCGAGGTTATCTTTAATAACATCCATGAAGCAAGCAAGCATGAAGATCTTATTATACGAGTATTCAAACTCCGGGGCCGAACCGGACTTCTCACTCTTCTCATATTCGGCCTTGACCGTTTTGAACTCCTTCTATTTCTTGTGCCAAGTGTCCTTCATGGTTTTGATGGATTATTTCATGTCATCGCCCCTGAGGATGGCAACAAATTGTTTGCTATTCTTGTGGATGAGATAATCGCGGACCATGGTGACCATGGCCTGGTGGTCCTCGGCGGCATGGCTGCTGCTCCCGGCGCTGCCGGTCCCGAGCGTCGCCGCCTCCGGGCCCTTAGTCCGGGCCGCCTTTGCGTCCGGGAGCTCCTTCTGGGCCTCCTTCTTGGTCTCCGCCAGCAGCTCCTTCGCCGACTTCATCGTACCGTGCTGGGAGTTGTGCGTCAGAGAACACCGAGGAATTCTGTCCAGTCTTGAGCCGGGCGCCTACGGTTTGATGTCGTTTAGCACAATCATGAGCATGCCGGGCACACCTTCGTTTATTTCGAGAAGCTACACCACAATGTTCACAATCGAATGAAGGGCACACATGATGTAGTAGCAGATTACGTTGTACAACTTTAAGACGGGCTAACCACATAGGTAACGGTAATGGCATATGAGTACATGTCTTGGTGTGCAAATACTGTTTGTGCGCGGTCTCAAATCTGGTGTGGCAAAATTGGCAAGTACGCTTGTCCCAACCGTCATCAGGACGAGGTGGCGCAGGAAGGCTTCCAACGGAATCAAGACGATGAAAATTGATCTTGCGCTCGTAGGCCGCCCAATCGCCGTCGCCCCAGGAACTTCTGCATTTGGTACATTTGATGCAACGCGTACACCCCAGGCCTTGCCACCGGCCGCCGTAACATTTGTTGTTGCGACATTTCAGACATAGGCGGCAGATAGAGCAGCCCGTTGCAGCCTCGGGCCTCCACCTCCGGCTGGGGAGGGTACGCCGCGAACCTGGCCATCAAGGTTTCCTTGTGCTGTCCCTGCCAACCTCCGCGTGGAGCTGCAGCCAGTGGTCGAGGATGTCGTTTAGGTTCAGCGACCACTCGTTCTGGGCGAGTTGGTTGGATCCAGGAGACCCAATCGAGGTCCTTGGAGCCCTTGGAGCGTCTCCGGCGGACCTGTGCAGCTGCAGGGTGTGGCGCAGGTGGCGGCGGGTTCTCTACTACGGTCGGGTCTGGCTGAGACTGATGTGGTGGGTCAGCAGCAGCGGGAGGAAGAAGGGGCGGCACTGGCACATCATCATCGACAGGCTGTGGCGTACGAAGCTGTAATGGCTCGGCGACAGCAGGCTCTGTCCTCCTTCGTGTAATTCTCCTCCTTCGTGTAGGTCTCCTCCTGTGTGTACTCCTTCGTGTAATTGTTCTCCTCCGTGTAATCCTCCTCCGTGTGCTTCTCCTCCTTCGGGCAATTCTCGTCCGTGATGTTGGTTTTCGACTCGTTCGCCTGCTGTCCCGTCTGTGTGTGCTGCCCCGTGCGGCTGGTGCAGTGCCAGGGGCTCCTCTCCCGCCGGAGGAGGTCCCCGGCCAGAGGCTGAGCCGGGACCCTCGGCATTCCAAGCTCGACGTAGAGCAGGTGGTAAACGATGAGGGTCCAACAGTGCCAGGGCGACATCCCAGGCTTCTGGTGGCTTCCGGCTATGCGGTGCGGCCGTGGCAGGCGGTTGAGGATCGTGGGCTTGATCCCGTTCAGCGAGATGGCGTTCTTTCTTAGTTGTGGCATTAGCACGAGCTTGGCTGACCCAGGCCCTCTGTGCAGGAGTCCGCCGGGCACACGCGGAGATGTGCCTGAGGCATTGCAAGCGAGTTATTGTGTCCGAGCAATGAGGGCAGACAGCCAGGCCAGCCTCGTTGAAGATGATGCCGTGTAAACTCCTCTGCTCGCTTGCGTTTCCGCTCCTCCACTAGATCTCGATGTGGATTTTTCCCGTGCTTTTCTAGCCAGGTGCGTTGGTGTAGATTATGACGACGGCGTTTGCGTTCACGACGGAATAAAGTTTCCGTGCGTGACGATCTTGAGCTACAGTGTCTGCCTGGGCCCGGAATTCCTGCTCTGTGAGATTGCTGAATTGGGCCAGCTCCTTCAGGCGAGTGTTCAACATGTTGGCAGTGGACGGAGGTTTTTTCCGGGCCACCGCAAAAGTGCATTCTGGAAGCACTACAGTTCGAAGAAGTTTCTTTTCAAGGCGACGTTGATCCCGACGCAATACATGTCCCCCAAAATTTGTCTGCTTCCAGACCGCCGTGGTCTCAACGTCGTCGATGTTCAGGCGCTGGTGCAGGTCCTGCATCGTGACCTTGTCAGACTTCATTTCTCGTATGCGCTGGTGGCACACTCCGCGCATAATTCGGTTAAGAAAAACTCGGTTTTGCTGCATCTGGGTCGTCACGCTCCGGCACTCGTGGCCAAGTAGCAGACAAGCAATGATCGTGTTGTTCACGACTCGTCCCAAATTGTGGGGCGGGATTTGTAGGCGTTGCAGTTGTTGGTTAAGTTTCCTGCAGGGCTTCTTGACCGCTTGCAAGCGACGATCGGTATCCACGTCATGGTAACCATTTGATTGAAGCCAGGCCCCCAAGAATTTGGCTTGCTCAACCAATCTCTCGTCGTCGCCGGCGCCTCGAATCTTTAGCCTCCCTGTCTTGCCCGCATGGATGGTCTCGCCCCAAGCCTCAAACAATTCGATACTCGATTTTTCCACATCCACGTGATTTGAGTACCTGCACCAGCACGAGGTGTCATCAGCGAACAACACCTGCACGATCCGAAAGATGCCCTCGAAGCGTCCTGGTTGATCGTGCTCTGCGTTCAGAGTTTGCTGCTCGGGCTTGATACCTTTATCGTGCTGCGTGATCTTGGGATCCTTGTGCTGTCCCAATAGTACCCCAACATCCGAAACTGTTGAAGAAAGGGTAGCACGAACGTGATGGCTGCTGTGGGCGTGGTACAAATTAAATTTCGCTGGTGACGCTGGTCCGCCTTCGCGAAAACCTAGTGTCATGGTGAACGTACGCGAGAGGCCTTCTTGATTACGGACCTGGTACTGACAGCGACGGTCATACGCACACAGCCTTCGAACCATGTTCGGAGGGAAGCCGGATCTACCAAAATCCGAGCGGCGGTGGTTTATGGTATTCGTGGATAAGTTTTCTGGATGTCGAACAATATGAAGCAGAGCTCGTCTCACTCCGGGGGGGTCTTGGCAGAGTTGCAAAATTCCAGAATAAGGCGGTTGACCAAGATAGGGCCCAAGACGTTTTTGGTGGGACGAAACCCCCATGCGCATTCTGAAAGAACACCTTCCGATTCCAAGTAGCCTGAAATACGGTTCGCGCCAATTCTTTCCATAAGGCGCATGGTGATCTGGATGAGCCAAATAGTGCGGTAATTGGATATATCTGTCTTGGGGCCCGTTTTGTATAGGCGAAAACCAACAACTTCACATAACATATTTTCCCACAACGCCGGGTCCTGAGCCCAGAGCTTCTGGACCAAGGGCACCAATAAAGAATGAAATTCCTCTCCAGCTTCTCGAAGCATAAGAGCAGTGACTTCGTCCAAGCCAAGGCGCCGACTCCTTGAGCCGTGAGACGTGGTCGAGGATCTCTTCTTCCGAAGGTAAGGCGTTGAGCTCCGGGCGAATGGCGCGGAGGGGAAGACCCTGATTGACGACATTGGGGTCACCTTCGAACGTCTCGTTGCCCAGAGTCTCCAGGGATGTGATGATGTCGTTCATGCTGTTTTGCTCCATGCTAGAGTTGGTCTTGCCGTGGAGATGAAAACCGACTGTACGCAAATGTTCGTAAAAACCTGTCCCTTCTCCTCGTCCTCCTCCTGCTTCCTCCTCCTCCTCCTCCTCCTCCTCTTTGTGCGGGCTCTTACCCTTTGAATTCTGGAGCGGGAGCAGGCTCGGAAGGGTCGAGTCGCCGCAGAGTGCGGCTAATAACGTTACCAATACGTAGGACGAGAATGCGGTGACATTAACCCGGCCGGCCTTCGCTGGAAAAAAAAATATGTTGCCCATGTTGTTTTCGAGGTCTTTACAACGATGCCGTAGAAACTTCCCTCGAGCGTGGGACCTTTTGTGTTGTAGGCGGCGAGAAATAGCACGATGGTGTCGTCGAGCCTCCGCGGCGGCTGCCAGGGAAGGAGCAGAAAGGAATCGTTCCCAGGCTTGCTGGAGTTCGCCGCGTAGCTGCGCGATAATTTCGTAGTCGGCCTCTTCAAAAGGCGCGCCGACAGACATCCGCCTGCCCCGGCCTACCGTATCTTCCGCTGCTGTCCGCAAAATCGTGCTGAGATCGTGCCAGTTCGGTCCAGTGTAGGCTTTGGCTGTCTCCAGCTCCTGGTCGTCGTAGTTCGGCCTGTGCTTGCGCACTAAACACCGTCGAATGACCGTCTCTTCCACGTCGTCAAGCCCAGGGGGAGGGAGAGGGGGCGAGGGGAGGGGAGGGGGCGACGAGTGCAGATCCATGTCTCCACCCAATCCAAATTGGTCTTCCTCAGAGTCAAAATCGTTGAAGGAGTGTTTCTGCGGTGATGAAAGAGAAGGCGGTGTCCAGCTCAAGCAGTCTGGCGCCAGCAGGTGTCCCGTCTTGCCCTCGTCTGCGAGCTTGTCGGCCACCGTGTTGCCCCAGATACCGGCATGAGCTTTCACATGAGAAGACGGAGAGGACGTAATTCTTGAGCTTGTTGGTGCAGTCTGCGAAGCCGGCGTGCCAGATGGACGTTTTGCTTCGGACGCTAAGCCCGCGCCATGCTGGCAGCAGATGTGCTGTCGAAGTAGATGGAAGCAGATGCGGTCGAGGGGCCCTCCTTGATCAAGTAGAGCAAGACCACGCACATAGCCGACATCTCCTTTGTGTTGTTGGTCGCCGCCGCCGCCCCCAGGAAGTCGAGAGCTTGTGGGTCCAACCGCACCGGGCCGTGCCAGCAGGCGGCGGGATCCGGGCATTGATCGGCAGGAGGTCGTTCTCGAGACCGCGCGCCAGCGTCCCTAAGAAAAAGTGTAGCGCCCCATCCTGCTTCTTGTCCAACTGGGTTTTCCGAGCCATCCACGAAGAAGTGGAGAGAGGCCTGGTTCTCTGGGAACTCCGTGCTACGGCTCCTCGGCTGATCATGGTCCAGGAAC
Source organism: Prorocentrum cordatum (assembly GCA_963575745.1). Classification (NCBI taxonomy): domain Eukaryota; class Dinophyceae; order Prorocentrales; family Prorocentraceae; genus Prorocentrum; species Prorocentrum cordatum. Next base: position 41,504 of record CAUYUJ010021657.1, on the reverse strand, counting down.
TTCGCCGTGTAGTGCCAGACCCTGTCTTGAAATTGATGTTTGTGGTCTTGGCCTCGTTGTGTAGGGTCTCGCAGAAGATCATAGCGAAGAGGTTGTTCTTGTTGTGCTCGAAAAATATGTCTCAACCTTTCGATCGCCACAAAGATTTGTTTACGTACTTGCCGTGCTTTGTATTTGGTGTTGTCTGGGATACGAAGCGTGTACTACTTCACCATCTGGTCAGTGAAGCCGGTGGACAACGTCTCCACGTTTTGGACAGCCTTGGACAAGATGCCAGAGGTAAGCGTGTAGCCCAGCTCGTACCAGAGGCCGTTCACCGGATGTCTCCAGGTACCACGGAACTCGCACGGAAGTACACAATCCACGCAACGTAGATTTGCATATTGTATAAATTTTACGCCAGATTTGCCAGATTGTGTGTTTGCCGTAGATAATGTAAACGTACTTATATATACACACATATATATATATATATATATATATATCGTTTACAATACTATTGCTCCCCCGATGTGCGTTCCAATCCCCTTGAAATACAACCATGACTTGTGTTTCCTTTAATGACATGTGTAATGTTAGCATATTATCCCACTGCGTGGCCCGTTCTTCAGCATTGAGTTCTGATAGCATGCACTACAATACAGTAGCTCCATGTCCGCGTTAGGTATTTTCAGGCATACCCCCAAGACAATATTAAAAAGACGGAAGGTCTTCGAATATGTTGCCAAATGTGTTGCACGAGCCGCCGGCGAAAGGACCACAGCAACTCTTTTGTGGGTTCTAATCAGAAGCTCCTTAACAATCAAATTGGCCGACCAATCACCATGCAACTCTGTAAGTGCGGCGGTGTCCCAACTCTGTTGCCGAACGAAAGATACGGTACATCGAATTTTATCGATGTTGCCCAAGCGAGTGAAATCCACGACCTTGGTGTTGGCCGTGCCGACCAAGAATGGAACACCCGCTCGGAGGACTCGCTGATGGGATTGTTTGTATTCGTGTCGAAGACGTGCCCGGTTACGACCGAACCCCGCGGCGGCTGTAGTGAAACATGACATCGAGCTCGTGGCGTTCCACAATGACGGAGCAACTGCAGGTATGAATTGTCTCGAAACGCCCTGACTTCGCCCACCTGCAAGAGGCTAGTCGTAGGCGTAGCGTTTTGCACGTGGAGTGCTGCATCAATTCGTCCCTCATCTTGTCGGTTTTCGGCAGAGAAGCCGGAAACCTCGCGACGAGCAAGGCTCCCAATCGGAGAAAGAGGTAAGAGTTCAAAATATAAGCCCCTCCGTAGAGGGGGGGCCCACCAAAGGCCCCAAAATACGATGAACAGCATCCCGTCCCGGATTAAACCGAACATGGAATCTTCTTCGAAGTTCACCTGGATCTCGATCCCCAGCTGCACCCAGAAGAAGACGAAGTCCATCCTCCCCATCCCCTTTTCCTCCTAGCTGACGTTGTCGATGAACGAGTCTCCCTGGACCTCGTAAAGGTTGATGCTCTCCAGGGGGTTGTAGATCTGCGCGATGATTGGTGCGATGGGTGTGGATCCCGTCTGGCCGTCTTCGATGGGTGGAGGTGCTTCTGGTGGGAAGTGTGCTTCATTGGTTGCTCGAGTTTGTGCTGTGCGTTGGCTTGAAGATATATCGGCTAGCCATCCATCCGACTTTGGCAGTGGATGTGTTGGGTGGTGGTAGGTAGTATGATTGGGATGTGGAATCGTGGTCGTGGTAGAAAGGCTGGCATTGATGTTTTGGGTATGCTGTGCTCAGTGTTGTGGTTGCCCTGGTGGCTTAAAGTTGTCCTCGTCTAGGTGTCAAGGTGTTGTTGTGCGTTGGTCGTGGTCGTCTGTTGTCGCTGGGATCTTGTCGGTGTCAGCAGGGTAAGTGCCATAGCTGTGTGTGCTGTTTCTTAAGTGTGCTGCTGCATATGTCGTCTTGCTGCTCGTATGATACGTATCTTGTGGGCAACTGATGTTGTCCGGTCGTGCTGCTGCCCTGTGGATCGTTGCCAAGAATAATGGACAGCCATTATGAGATATTTGTAAAGGCGTCCGTAAAGTTGTGGTGTAGCGTCGTCTCGTCTGGTCCGTCGATCATGTTGTGGATGTTCTGGTTAGTGACTACTAGGTCGAGCCGCAATTAGTCGCTAGTGTCGTATGGTATCTCCAGTGTCTCCCTGTATGTGCCGCTTGTGGGTTGGTTCTTGGAGTCGCGTTGTGGTGCAGGTGCATGTGGTGGTGGGAGTTGGTCTTTTGGTTGTGCGCTGGAGAGTGTGATTTGTTCATAGTTGGTCATTTGGGTAGTGTACTGCTTAGGTCGGAGTGGTGGATATGATGTGAAAACATCGTTGTTGTACTTGTCGGGGTACCTGTGCCAGTTGTCGATCAGGTGGTGGTCTTTGGACATCTGTGTGTATACCTTCTCCTACTCGTTGTAGTAAATTGTTGTGATGCTGGTGGTGCCGTCGCTTGTAAGTGCTACCTGTGTTGGCGCACAGTGCATGTCATGGTGCATGTTGGGCGGGAGTGGTGTGAAGATGGGTTGCCTCTCTTGCGTGAGATTGTTGCCGTAGTGACCCCATGGGTCGAGGGATGTTGCAGTTGTGGTACTGTAGATGGTAGTGGTGCTGGGCGATGTCGGTTTGGGCGAAGGTCGATGTATGGTAGTGTTTGTGTTGGTAGTGTAGGTTATATGTGGCCATTGCATCGTTGGCGTATCATGATGTCTTGCCATACGTATCATTATTGTTCCGTCAGTCGGTGTTCGGTAAGGGGCTTCTGCATTATCTCGTAGTGTTCGTGGTCGACGTTGATGTCGGTTCTGATGACGTTCAGGGTGGACGGCTTGATGTGCTGGAATTCCGTGCCGAGGGAATGCCGTTTATGTAATATTAGAGTCGGGTAAAGTGAGATCGACGATGTTATGGTGGGGATTCTCAGTGGTTGTGGGTAGAGTTATTTGATCGTCTCAGGTTCAAGTGGCCAAATTGTGGGTGGCAATTTGGGGTTGGCTTGCATCAGCGCTTTGAGCACGTACTCCATTGGAGGCGTGTTGGGTGCTTGTAGTGGGGCCGGTATTCGGGCTGTACTTGTCCATTGGTTGAGATGTTGTGCTATGATGTGTTTTGTAGGATGATGCTGTGTGCATTGCAACGTAGTTAGGTTGTTCGCGAGTAGCTGGCGGTGTCGTGTGCCAGTGCTGTCTGCCAATGATGAGTGTTGCCCATGGTGGGTGTAGTGTTGCTGCTCCGGAGATGTGAAGGGTGCCTGCAAGCAGGTTGGTGATGGATAGTAGTTCTGAGCCCGTATCTACATTGTTCGTAGGTGTAGTCGTTGTATGAAGGTGCGTCGGCTGGGATGGTGGATGGTGTGTATGCCCCTGGTTTCGTAAGTCGCGAAGACGTATATGCTGGTCACTTGCTGGCTGTAGATCTTGTAGAGGCTCTCCTTGAGGTCTCGCAGTGAACCATCACTGTTGTAGTGAGAGTGTCGTAGCTTGACGTTACTTTGGTATACTAGTTGCGAGAGCTCTTCACATGGTAGGTTGATGATTTGTTAGTTCCGTAGCTGGTTGGGTGGGGCGTCCTCGCCGGTGGCGAATGGCATGCCATCTCTGCGTCGGTGTAGGTAGATGTTTGCAGTGGGGACTGTCGTATGGCCGTAGCCCAGTGCCGTTCTATTTTGTCGCGACAGAGCTGCTGTATCAATTTGAGCAGTGCTGCGTTAAGTCGTTCGTGGTTGCAGGCGGCTCCGGGCCGCAATCACACAGATTGTCAGCGTGGTCGTCCCTGGAGGACATAGCTGCAATCAATGGGGCTGGCGCCCAGAAGTCCGCCGAGCATAGAATTTTTCATATAAGAAAGAACGCGTTCTGTGGTCGCTTGGAGGGGGGGGGGTTGGAACAGATTCCCCCCCCCTCCAGTGACGGAAGGGGGGCGGGTCGAACCCCCTCCCTCCCCCCCCCCCTCCCCTTCTTCTCCTTTCTCCCTCTCCTCGAGCTGGCGCCGGCGTCGGCGGCGGCTAGCGGCGGCGGCGGGGGTGCTGGTGGTGGTAGTGGCGGTGGTGGTGGTGGTGGTAAGGTGGTTTGTGGTGGTTGTGGTGGTGGTGGTGGTGGGTTGTGTTGCTGGTAGTACTGGTGGTGGTTGTGGCGGTGGTGGTGGTGTGGTAGATTGTGGTGATGGTGGTGGTAGTGGTGGTGAGCTGTTGTGGTTGTGGTGGCTGCGGTGGTGGTGGTGGTGGTTGTGTGGTGGTTTGGTGGTGGTGGTGGTGGGCTGAGGTGGTGATGGTGGTGGTCGTGATGGTGGCGGTGGTGGTGGTGGTGGCGTGGTGGTTTGTGGTGGTGGTGGTGGGCTGTGGTGTCGGTGTTGGTGGTGGTGCTCCTGGTAGTGGTGCTGGTGGTGGTGGTGGGTGGTGGGTGGTGGGTGGTGGGTGGTGGGTGGTGGGTGGTGGGTGGTGGGTGGTGGGTGGTGGGTGGTGGTGGTGGTGGTGGTGGTGGTGGTGGTGGTGGTGGTGGTGGTGGTGGTAGTAATGGTGGTGGTTGTGGTTGTGGTGGTGGTGTGGTGGTTTGTGGTGGTGGCGTTGGTGGTGGGTTGTGGTGATGGTGGTGGTTGTGGCGGTGGTGGTGATGGTGGTGGTAAAGGTGTGGTGGTTTGTGGTGGTGGTGGTGGTGGGTGTTGTGGTGGGTGTTGTGGTGGTGCTGCTGGTGGTGGCGTTTCTGGTGGTTTGTGGTGATGGTGGTGGTTGTGGTGATGGTGGGTTGTGGTGGTTGTGGTGGTGGTTGTGGTGGTGGCGGTGGTGGTGGTGGTGGTGTGGTGGTCTGTGGTGGCGGTGGTGGTGGTGGTGCTGGTGGTGGTGTGGCCTTAGGCTCTTCCCGCCACTGTGTTTTGGCAAAGGGTCAGAGGTTTAATGGATGCCTCTTGAGGTCTCGTCAGAAGGGTCTCGGGGGCGTGTGAGGAGCATGCGAGGGCTCGATATGGCGATTTGTGTGTTCCCTCTGCGGCCTCTGGGCCCTCTCTGGTCGTCGTCGCTGCGTGCCCGCCGTCGGCGCTGCTGGCCGCCGCCAGCGCCGGCGCCAGCGCCAGCGCGGGGTGGGGGTTTGAATCCCCCCCCCCTCCTTGGCTCTCTCTGGTCATCGTCGGTGCGTTGGCACTACGGCGGCCGCCAGCGCCGGCGCCGGCGCCAGGAAGGGGGGGAGGGGGGGGTTTTGGACCCCCCCTCCCCCCTTGGGAGGGGGGGGGGGGGTTCGGGAGGGGGGGGTGGGGGGGAGGGGAGGGGGAGTTCCCGTGGTTCTGATCAACGGCGCCGAGTGTTGGGGGGTGGGGCCCACCCCCTGGTTCGAAACGCGCCGCCGAATGTTCCCAAGGCAGGCGCCCGTGAAACGCGCTCCCTCTTATATCAAAGTATATGCAATCGTGATGTGGGTCTGCCTGTCCGTAGATGCTTGGTCGTCCAGAGTCGTTGTTGGCATGGATTTATGCCCGCGCCAGAGTGCTATGTAGAAAAAGCGTTGATTGAGTTTGCGCTTTGGAACTTCGTCCTGTCGGTCCTTGCGTACCTAGGCTCGTAGTGGTGTTGTTGTATTTGGATATATTGATTTGCAGTGTTTGGTTGGGTGTGGTGCGGCGTCGGTTCGCTAGTAATGGTGGCTGATCGTATTGGCCATCGCCTCTGTAATAGTTGTTTGCGTTGCTGTAATGACGCTCCAATCGTGCTTTTCGTGTGCGGGTCATGTCGTCGTCGGCCTGGTAGGAGTCGATAATGTAGATCTCGAAGCTGTCGTACCATACATAACGCTGTGAATGTGTGAACGCGTCGAGATGGATGCCGAAGCGCTTGTCAGCCCGAGAGAAGGTATGTTGGGTATGTAATGCCATGCATCACGGCTAGTGATATGTAAATGAAAAGACGTTTGCCATCTGTCTCGAGCATATCGGCGGCTGTGTTGAAACCAAAAAAGGTGAGTGACGGTAGGCATGATCGCTAGAGCCTTTCGTTCTCGCGTTTGCCATGGCGCGTCACCTTTGCCTTGGCATCCAGCACTGTATAAATCGATTGAAAATTCAAGTAACAGGGGGCACAATGTGCTGGCATGTTGTTTATATTGCCAATCATGCATCTTCAGTGTACATATCTGAAACAGTTCACGGTGTGTCGGCATCTGAGTTATATTAAAGTATACCCACCACGTTTGATTACATGAGGGCTTTCATTGGTATTTCGTGGATCTGGCCAGTGACGCCTTTCCCTTATGTATGCCCACCAGGCTCCTTTACAGGGTATAGGTCCGGCCGTGCCCCTTCTGCCCGCGTCTCCCAGGCACGCTTTGACGGCTCCCATGCAGGGTACGGGGTAGGTACATGTATTGGACAGGTTTGGTCGTGCTGGTGTTTAGCTGTCGGAGTGGCTGAGTGTATTGCTGCTAGTGCTGGTGCTGGTAACGGTGCTGCTGTGGTGGTGTTACTCTTTGTTGATGCTGGTCAGTGCCTGGTGCCCCTCCCCTACTAGGTATGCCCCGTAGGCCTCACTTGCAGGGTATGGTGCGAGGTCTCATCGGCGCTCGGAATACTGTCGGTCATCAAGTGTACGAGAAGGGCAGAACCTCGATAATGGATAAGGGGGAACTCTGGGGTCAACGTGTCTTGATCGGGGTTTCCTACAGCTTGTTGGCTGGCACCGCGCGTCGCTCCGCTTCCCCCCGCAGCCGCTGCGGCTCGGGTATGTTTCATTTTTGCGGGTGGGGGGGGGTGCGCCCTCTGCCGGTGACCGGGCTGGTGCACGCTGCGGCCAGCTCATCCCCGCCCTGGGCCGAGCGCTCGACCAGGGGCTCGCAGAAGAGGTCTGCTTGGAGCCCGCTCTCCGCCCAGGGTGGGAGCTCGCGGGCGACGGGGCCCGAGAACATGCCCCTCCTCGAGGCGCGGACCAACCGCTGTCAGCTGCCAAGCCCGGAGGGCGAGGAGGCTTGGCGACCCGGGTCTTGGGGCGGACCCCGCCGTGGATCCGACGCGCCCCGCGACTGGCGGCGCGGCTGGGAGTGGCAACCCCCCGAGCGAAGCCCAGGGCCCGGAGAGGGCTCGGGGCCCAGCTCTGGCGACGATCGCCCCTGCGCCTCGCCCGGCCGGCGCTTCCAACGGGACGCGCGCCCTGCCCGTGGGGGGGGGGGCGGGAGACGCTCGGACACCCCGAGCGGCGCCCGTGGCTCGGAGCCAAACCGTACGGAGCCCAAACATATACACCACCACCTCCCTCACCCCCTCCCTCTCCCAGGAAAGAGGAAAGGAATAGGAGGGTAGAGGAAGGAGGAGGAGTCGACGTGGTGGTGGTGGTGCATATTCCTGGGGCCCGCAAGTCGGCCCTTCCGCCTGGCGCCAGCCGCCGCGGCCTCCGAGGCAGATGCCCCGGCCGAGCTGCCCGAGGACGCACTCTCGTTTCTCTCCTTTGTCGAGGGCTGGTGGCTGCAATGCCGAGACTTGGAGCTCCTGCCCCCGAGGGAGGAAGGTGCAAATTTTCCGCCAGACGGGCCCGTCGAGTGAGCGGAGCCCAAAGAGCCCCCCGGACTCCCCCGAGACGGAAGAGGAGGAAGATCAGGACGGCACCTTCCCGTTCCAGTGGACACTTTGGGAAGCACTGGGCGATCGGTTCGGGCGAGCTCGGGCAGGGCGGAGTGACGCTGCGCCTCGCGAAGGCCCACCCGCCGGGGAGCGCGGCCTTGTCGAGTCCCCGCATTGGGGAGGGTGGGCCCGTCGGCGGCGGGAGGTCACCCTCGAAGTGCCAGAGATCCCCGCCCGGTCCTGGTCGGGGTGAGTCTTCACCCCTGTGGCAGGCTGTCTGGGCGATAGCTTTTGGTTCGCGATGGGGGCACCTGGGTGGTCGCCCGCGAGAAGATCATGATTGGCATCAAGCTTTACGCCCTGCTCGCGGTAATTACTGGGGGCCACCCTCTGCATCACCGATTGGCGCCTGCGCCCCCTCTAATGGTGCTACCGGGTCGTTCAAAGAACCATTTTCCTAAGGGAACGGTTCACCACCGTGGAGGATGATCGAGCGAGTTTTCCTTGAGGAACTCGACTAGCGCGGGCCAGATGCGAAGCCCACTGACCAACCATGTGGTGGCGATTACCGACGGGAAAAGTGCACGACTCGACCAGGGTCCCTCTTGAGACCTCATCAAAGCGTCGAACCGGCACAGACAAGTGTTCCCATGCACCAAGGTCTGACCCTGTCCTGAGGGCCAGCTTGGAGCGCGCGGCCGTCAAGGTGCTGTGCCTGTGATGCGAGGGGGAGGTGTGTGGGTGCCAAGCCGATGTTGCTGGACACTCCCAATGGCACTCTGGGGTTGACGCTCGCGCAATCCTTGACTTGGACGAAGATGCCTTGGGTGTCAGCCCCGCGAGGCATGCGCTGAAAGCCGCATGTAGCTACGCTACACGGCTGCTGGTGGGCGCAGCCAAGCGCTGGCTGATTCCCTTCCTTGCTGCCGCCGCGCGCGAGCTCGACGGGGGAGGCGCGGAACCCCCAAGGCCCACCCCCGCTGGACTCCGTCAGGGGGCCGGAGGATTGCGAACCTTGCGCCGCAGACAGTATCACCTGGACCACGGCGGGTCGCAAGTTCCGCGGCCTCCACCTCGGAGACTTGCCCGGACAAGCAAGCCCAGGAGCCCACTCCCATCTTCCTCGAGGACTTGGGAACCTCGGACGCTCGGGGCTTGCGCCGCAATGCCAGAGGGGCCCTTCTGGCTACGCTCTGCCGCTCTCACGACTCGGAGCATCGGTTCGCCCGCTTCAGGTGCCGATGCAAAGCGGGTGGATGTTGGAGGCGCGGGAAGCACATTGGAGGCGGCGACTACCGTTGCGACCAACATGGGAAGGAAGGGGCCGACCCCTCGGAGGAGGAGACGGAAAGGGCTCAGGGAGAGTCCACCCCGTCACCACCCCCCAGCACAGCGGCCGCTTCTCACGGCAACCCTGAACCCAGGGGCGCCCCAGGGGACTTGCCCGCCCATTGAGGCGCAGCCAGGGGCAGGGCCGCATGCGGAGCTGGGGAAGCGCGAAGAATGGGCGCGGCGCCGTGGACGGCAGCGGCAGGGGAGGCAGCAGGGGCGCAGTGCTCACCGACGGCATCGGCGCCTCGGCGCCCGACGGCCGGGGCGGGCGCCGTCTGCGGCGACGCGCGGCTCGTCGTCCAGCAGGCGGGGGCGGCCGTCCAGAGCTCGTGGGCCACGGCGGCGATGGGCTGCGGCGGCACGGAGGCCGGATGGAAGCGGCGCGGCAGGGCAGAGCCGTTCGGCACGGGGGCGGGCACAGCGGCGCTTACGGAGCTCGGGCGGCGACGGCGGCGACGGCCGTCGTGTCGACGTGGCGCCTCGTTGAGCAGCGAGGCGGCGGCGGCGCCAAGGAGCGGGTCGACCAGATCGCGGGCGTCGTGGGCTCAACGCAGCCTCGCTGGTCGGAGCGACGCGGCAGCGCGATGCTTGTCGGCCAGAGCGTCCAGGCTGTGGAGCTTGCCGGCAAGGTCGATGGCTGAGCGGTGGCGCGTGGCCACGAGAAGAGAACAGCGGGCAAAAGTTGCAGCGCGCGGCGACGGAGAGGCTTGTGGAGCTCTCGGCGGGCGTAGCGGGATCGGAGGCGGGGACCGAGGCTGCGTTCAGTTCTGGCGTTATGCCTTGGTGTGGCCGCGTCGGCAGCAACGCTCAGATGGCGGCGCGTGGGATGTTTGATGCAGGATGAGGCCATTGTTATTCGGCGCGCACGGCTCCCCATGACGCGCTCAGAGTTCGTCCTCGAAGGCATTCGCGGCGGAGGTTTGACGACGGAATTGACCGGCGTCGCTGTTCTTCTTGCGCTACGTGTTGGGCGGCGGACGGGGCGATCGGAACCCTCGGCGGTCTTGCAGGAGCGTGATTCGTATACCAGGGAGGGCGCTGGAGAGGTCGTGCTGTGGTGTGCCGCGGGCGCGGCTCATTGAGAGGGGCCCCAGTGCGCGGGCAGCACTGGCTCGCGGCTGCGCCTCGGCGCCCGCCACGCTCCTTCGCTGGGGCGTGGCTTGGCCCAGAAGCACTGCTAGGGGGGATGCCGTAGGCACCCGCGGTAAGAGTATGAGTATGAGTATGAGCGTGAAGCTGCGAGTGGGTCTGTGTGTGAGTGAGTCTGGGTGCGGGCGGGTTGGAGTGCCAGTGAGTCTGAGTGTGCGTGAGTCCAGGTATGACAAATTGAGCGGAATATGAGTATGAGTGCGTGTGAATGTGACTGGTCTGTGCGTGAGCGAATGTGATTGTCGGCGCGTCTGGGTTTGGACTGCTAGCGGGTACTCCACGACAGGTTCTCATCACGATGGGGCCGACGGGCCCTTTGGCGCCGCATGAAATTCAGAGTCGACGAAGGGTGCGCCCCCAGATTTCTTATCGAAGTACGTATCTCTACATTTATGTATACAAATCGTTGTATGTGTTTTTTGTCGGTTCCGGGGAAGGGGGCATCGACTCCCGATCGCCCAGTCATCGCCGATAGGGGCTTGATAGCTTTGTGGAGGACGATCAATGGAGAGGAAGCATGTTGCCAAATAATTTCCAGATGTCTGAAACAGATGTAAACATATTCTAAACGTGTCAAACATGTTGAGAACATGTTTCCTACATTTAAACCCCATTTTAAATTCAATGATGGGACTGTTACGGTGTCCATTGCCGTGGCATCCACAATGATAGCCCACCTCGCCTTGGAACGTGTGGATTCGCTATCGGGGGCATGCCGCCGATCCATCGGAGACGCATCGCATATTTCAAGTCGAGGTAACCCCTTCCAGCCTTTTCTCCCCTTCGTGCAGGAGCGTATGCTTAGCGTGTCGTTCCGCCAGTTCCGGCCCACCAGTAGCTTCGGCGCGACACGCGAACCACGTCCCAACCCTTAGACATCAACGTCCCTAGCCTTTCCCTCGCACCCCGCGGAGCGGAGCGACACGCTATCTGCTCGCAGGGCATAGCGTGCCGCCAGGACCGCAGCCGCGACACGCCAAGTAATAACTTCTGATCGCAATGATACGAGGAGGAGGTGGAGGAGGAGGAGGAGGGCCAGTGCAAGCCCAAAACGCATCAAAGATGTTGCAGCAAACCCTCCCTCCAATCTTGATAGGTCCCTCCAAGAATGTGTTTTCATTGCAGGATGTTCCCCGCTGGAAGACAAAAGTTCGACAATAAGCTTCAATCGTGCCAGAACACCGTTCTTGGGATTGCACTGCGAACCCACATTATTGATGCGTCCTGACGATCTTGAACCGTGCTGGAACACTTCTCCTGCAATTTCAACACTGCGAATTAACGTGACTGTTGCGCCCTGGTAATCATAAATCGTACTGGAATGCCGCTCCTGAGACGTGAACCACACGATTGTTTGCTGAAGCTGTTGAAGAGTTGTATGACGAATGTGCGCGGCACTGAGGCGAGAACCATAATTTGAAAAGGAGCCGTCTTCAAAGCGTGAAACTCTTGCAACTTGTTCAGACGAATGCGCGCGGTGCTGAGGCGAGAGCCACACTTTGAAAAGGAGCGAAATCCGTGCAGATGTTTAAGGCGAGTGCGCGCGACGCTATGGCGAGAGCCCTACTTTGAAAACCACCCGCCCTCCATCCGTGAAATGTTTGCATTTTCTGTAGCTTCAGGATCGGAAATGGTAAGGAAGTCTCAGGCGAAACGCCCGGCCTGCTCTGCAGACACGTCTCGGGGTGCTGGAGGGAAGAGTGGCTTCTAAGGAAGAAGGGTGGAGGAGGGGGACCCAGAACTGCGATGTCGTGATTTTCTCAACGTCGACCCCCAGAGGTCTGGACCCCTTCCCCAGGGCCAGTTTGTCATCCCGTGCCGTCTTTGACGGCCGCGGGACCCGGCGAGGGCCCCAGGAGGCCGGAAACGGCCACAAGCTTCCCGTCGTGAGGCCGCGCCACGCTGCGCAGGCCGTGAAAGGCCTTGCGCTGCAGCGCTCGGGCCACGGAGGCGCCGCAGGCGGCGCCCTCCGCGTGCGCGGGCGGCGTGGTGTGGCCGCTGGCCGGCAGTGTTGGGCACACCTTGACGCTGGATCCGCCGTGCTTTTTCGCACCGTTTGGGGTGCACGTCCGACAGACACGAGCTCATGTCGGAGAATCAACCAGCGGCGGTTGCGGAGTGAGGGTGATGCTCGCTTGCGGGCGCTTTCTGGCCGTCCCGCCTGAGTTACGATTCACAGTAATGTGTCTGCACTATGTGACCGGTCTGCACGTGCGCCTCCCAGGGGGCCGCATAGCATTCTTTGACGCCAGATCCGCCGTAGTTTGTTGGATTTTACGATGGAACTGCGTCGGAAGTGCACCCCAAACGATACGAACAGGTGTGGCGACAATGCTCGCCTCAGAGCGTAGGGCAGAGATTTCCGCAAAAGTGTGTCGGAAACAGCGGCGGCAAAGTAGGGCGGAAATGGGCATCAAAGGAGCTTGAAAAGTAGGCGGGAACTGTCGCCCTACCTATGAAATCGCCCAGAGCACGGCGGATCCGAAGTGAGGGCGCCGTGCCCGTGTGCGTCTGGCGGGGCGCAGGGCAACGCAACAGAGCGGCCGGCGGGCTGTTTTTTACTCTGTTATTTGATGTGCGCAATTGCAGGCGCGTCCGAGGGAGGGGCGGCGTATATAATGAAATGTCCTCGTCGCCCTCGTCGTTTCTTTGTTCATCTTCCTCCCACTCCCCCCTCTCGCATTCCCATGACCCCTGTTTCGATGTTCCTTCCTCCTCGTCGCCCTCCTTTGATTCCTTCTCTTCCTCTTCACCAGACCCCCGACGTCACAATTTTTTCGTAACGTCGACGTCCAGAAGTCTCGACCCATTTCATGGGGCCGGTTCCTCATCCTGACTCGTTTTTGACAGTCCCGAGTCCCAGTCAGGGCTCCTGGGGGCCGAAAATAGTGAAAAACCTTCTGCCATGTCTTTTTCATGACCCGACGGGGTTTGGGTCTTCCTCCTTCTCCTCCTCCTCTTCTTCCTCCTCCTCCTCCTCCTCCTCCTCCTCCTCCTCCTCCTCCTCCTCCTCCTCCCCCATCCCGCTCGCCTGCCTAATTACGCGGTCCCGCGCGCCAAGAGGTGGTCAAGGAGGCTGCCGAGAAGGGCTTCACCGAGCCCGACCCGCGGGACGACCTGAGCGGCACCGACGTGCAGCGGAAGGCAGCCTGGCCGGGATGGCGCGTGAATCGGCGGCTTGCCCAGGGGGGAAGTGAGAGGGAGGAGGCTTTCGGGGCTTCTCAGAAACCCCCGGCTTTTTGAAAGTCAGCTGAACATTCGGGGGATGTTTTGAAAATTGTTCAGGAGGTTGGAGGCCTTCCAAGCCTTCTGAGAAGGCCCGCCCCTTCTCACTTCCCCCCAGGCTCGCCGCCGAAGTCTGGCCAGGCTGGCGCGTGAAGCTGCTTGACGCGGAACGCGTGCCAACACAGGCTTCCTGGGCGAATCGGACTTTCCTCGAAGAGGACAAAACTGAGTAAACATAAATTCAACGGCCCACGCGGATTTCTTGGATCGGCTTTGCCTTCTTTTGGCGGCGCCTCCGGAGCCGCCCAGGGCGCGCTCCGCGCGCCAGGAAGAGGGGGTTCCAGCGTCGATCCAAGAAATTTGCGCGGACCTCCGAAAGTGTAGGTTTATGTCATGTGTTTCTCGAGTGAAGCTGCTTGACGCGGAACGCGTCTCAACCGAACCTTCCTGGGCGAATCGGACTTCTGTCTCGGCGTGCTTCCGACAGTTTGGCCTCCGGGAGCTGTTTTGAGGCCCCAGCACCATCCGAAAATGATCCGGGGTACAAACTGCCCTTTGGGAGGGAGTCGAGGTTTTGGTGCTTCGAGGTTGAGAACATCAGTCCGTCGGAAGTCTGGGGGATCTTGCGAAAGCCCGAGCGTTAGGGTGGCCATGTGCCATTTGGGGAACATCTTTTCGGCCCTCTCGGGCGCCTCCCGCTGGCGTCTTAGGGGCACCTTGGGCCGTCTTGGGATCTTTCAGGGGCAAGATGGGGAGCGAGGCAGAAATTGATCCATTCGAGGGCGTGTCGAGAGCCACCAAAGCTGGTTTTACCTGTTACTTTGGTTGTCGGAGTCTTCGGCCTCGTCGATGAAAAATGAGTTTTTGTTCGATTTGGCCCCCGAAGTCTGAACCACAATTGACACCATGAGGGTGGGATGATGGAAGAACCCGACCCGGAAGATTGAGAGAGCGGCCCACAGGCTCAGTGGGATTCCGAATGTCCCGAGTTCCCCCCGTTCTTTATCCATCAACCTTTTGGTCTGTTTCAATGGCATGCGGAACTTCCACCCTCATCTGTGCCTCGCAAGCGCATTTCTGACCATTATTGCCAGTAGTTGGAAAATGCGAGCTGTTTAGGGGCGAGCTGTGCAAGCTGTTGCTAGCGGATTTTCTTCGGGTTTGCCTCCTGTCTTTTAGTATCTGCTCCTGGCACAGTGCGAGCTAAGATGCGATATGCCAGCTCTGCTATAATAGAAGGAGCAGGATATGGGAGGATTATGAGGAGGGCTGTAGAACGGCTTTTCGAAGAAGGAAAACGAGGGAGGCTCTGCAAGGGAACACCAACATGTCGATCTTTATTTCTAAGTCGAAATGCCTGCGCAGTGCCGCGCCCTGGGGCCGGCGCTCCTCGATCTCCTTTGTTTGTTGTTTTTCATACTTCATGCCTCTCCTCCTCTTCCTCGCCCTCCTGCGTTCCCCTGCTCCCCCTTATCCCGAATTTGCATTGGCCTTCATCCTCTTCCCTTCACCGTCGCCCTCCTCCTGCCCATGCTCAACATCGATATCCTCTTTTGCCTCCTCTTTCTCATCCTTTTTTCCTCTTCCTCCTCCGTAGCCATTCTGGTTCAAGGCTAAACGTTGTGAAAGTGAAGGGTCGTAGACGCACGGGGGTCAGCGATTAGCTTTGGGCCCTGCCGTAGCGGTCGACCCAGATTGTTTGAGGCAAGCGACCAGGGTCACATTTCGATCACAGTCTTGTGCTCGCACAGACTGTCTCTTTTTCTTCCACCACAGGGAAAAGAAATCACCGGCGATCCGAGAGTCGAGTGTCGAGCCGAGGAGGTCAGTGTCCAAATCATCGGGAAAACCAGGGCGTTCGAAGAGAGATGCGTCAGGGTGGTTTTGGCTCAGAGCCAGGTCGAACGAACATGATGGGAGTAGGAGGTCGTACAATCGGAAAAGTAGTCTGACCCCCGTCGGTGGTGACCCGACGCCGATCACGAGTGGTTTTATTACCAGCCCTACTCGCTCCCGGTCTGAACGCGATAAGAGCGGTAATTATTGCAACATTATCCAAGACATGCTGGGGATGATGACAACCATGCATAGCGGTATCATCATGATATTGGACAGCGAGAGTAAGAACATCCAGACGAGGCCGAGCACACATCAGGAGAACGTCATCGCACCCACAACACATTCTGCAGCGCTGCAGTCCAGCATGACTGCGCAGCAGACACAGATAGACAGCCTCAGCACGACGGCCAATTACAGTCGGACTCACGGCGCGACGAATACCAGTGGCAACAACCATCATGGTGGTGGAGATGTTGGAGGCAGCGTGGACGTCGAAAACGGTCGCGCTCATCGCGGCGGCGGCGGTTTGCACCACGGGCGTGGAGACGACGAGGTTGGTGGTCGACATCGGCGGCAGGCTCCAGCAGACGCCCGCGTGAGATTCATAGACACGTTCCCCAGGTCCTCGTTAAAGAAAGCGCGCGAAAAGCACGGCATGGAGACAAGTTGCACCACGCACAGGCACCTCCTGGAGAGGGGGCGACCCCGTCCCCCCACGGCATCGCCCAGAGCGAGAAGCCCACGTGCCCGACGGCGGTCGCGGTCAAGACCACCCAGCAGAGGTGCAAAGCGGGCGGGGGCCACGAGCTCGCCGACAGAAGGCCCACATATTCCGCATGGACCTGCCCATAGACGCGAGGATGCGCCAGCGCGCCCATCTTCTCCCTCGCCCCCGCCCCCCCCCCCCCCCCTCCCCCATCCAGTTCAACCCCGTGCCAAATGGGAAAATAGCTCAGCATTGCCACTTGGAGCTGTCATCTTCACGGACCAGGGCGCGCTCCGAAACGGAGATTCACGTCTTAGAAAAGTGCCAGCGAAATTCGATGTTGTTGGCCTGCAAGAGAGCCACGGTAGTCATGGGGATTTGGAGCAGCGCCGGAAGGATTTCAAATCGCACATTGCAGTCGGTTCGTTCTGTCTTTTTTCCCAATGCTGGTGGAGCGGCTACTTGTGTCTCTCGTGCGCTGCTGAGCCAATCCGATCGAGCGCAAGAGCAGCACCCTTTTGACGGTCGCGTTCGCTGTCTCTCCTTGCCTGGGTCTGCTAGCTCGCCGCAGTTGTTCAACGCGCGCATCGCCCCTGGCTGGGGCATGGCGAACAGGACAATTTGTTTGATCGATTCCGACGCCATCTCCGCCACCCTCCGTTCCCATTCCGCGTTCGTCTTCGGCGATTTCAACTTTTGCGCCGCAGGGGAAGCGAGGGCCCGCGCCAGCCCAGGTGCAGATAAGCTCTCCACAAGTCGTCTTGTCAGTGCTTTTTCCGCGTGCCTGCCTATGGTGGGCGCGATTGCACAAGATCACGACGCGCGCCGCGTCGCGCGCGAAGGCGGCGCCACTCTCGCGCGCCTGGGCCGCGCTTGTGCGACCCTCAGCGCACGGGATGTGCCTGGCAGCTGCCCACGCGCAGGGACTTCGCAAACGCTGCGCGTTTAAGGAATCGTGGAGAAGTTCCCCATGAATATGCATGACTGGAGAGGTGGAGGAGGCACTGAGGTTGGCGGCCCATAGCTTTAGACGGTGCATCACGGATGAGAAGGAGAACGTGTCTCGCGCGTTGTCGGTTCTTCTTGGAGCCCGCAAACGAGACCCCCGCAGGTTGCCCGAGGCGCTCTTGGCTCCCCGAGGCCAGAAGACGTCGTCGACCCGCGCGGCGACCGGTGGATCGATTGCGCAGGCCTTGACGAGTCTCTCAGCACGAGCACGCGCAAGCGCATCGAGACAAAGGAGAGAGGCACCCGGCATCCGAGCTCCCGCGCTGGAAGCGCGGACGACTCGAGATCGTCGATGCAGTAGACAGAGCGAAGCGCCTCGCACGTGCCCGGAGACGCACAGGCCGCCAAACGTGTCTCCAACTGGCTGCCGATTCGGATGGGAACCTCTGGGGGTGCCCGAATGAATGCGCAGAACTATTTGCTGAACATTGGGGCGGCACGCCCAAAGCCCCCTGGCCCGGCGAAGATGACACGAGAAAACTATCGCCCGCATCTGCCAACATCCCCGCTGATGAGCTCCAGCAGCGAACGAGCTACGGGCGCTGCTGTCCACGGGCCACCCCGGACCAATGGTATCGCGGTGTCTTGAAGGCAATGGCGGGCGCGGCGCCAGGCCCAGACGGCGGCCTGCCCCGTTCCGCCCGACAAGCTGCAAAGGGGGCGGAGATTGATTGATCGCATCGGTTGCATCTTGACATTATGAAAAGGGGGGCGCCGCCGAATTTCAGCGCGCGCGACGCAGTGCGCATCGCCCGACGGCGCGATTGTCTCGAGGCAACCAGCGCTGACTCGACCGCTCGCGCCGCCCAACGCGGACAACGAGATGGCCAGCTCGAGCATAGCGGTTCCACTCGGCAGAGGCGCGGGGGACAACGCCGAGTCTTCGCAACGGTTTTTTGGGGAAGGGTGGACAGCTCATCGACAGAATTGTCGAGGTTGGCGCCAGTTTGTTGACGCGGCAAGGGATGCGCGACTGCAGAAGAATCGGAACTGTGATGTTCGATCTGAAGGCCGCGCCCCCGAGCATGAATAGGACGTCGACGTTTGCCGCCTCGGGGCGCGGGGATTCCCGAGCGCGCCGCGAAGGCCACTAATGCCCCGCACAAAGACAGCGCGACGCACGCGGCGCTCAACGGGCCCAATTGACAGATTGACGCCCTCTCAGCGGGATTTTGCGCTGCGTAAGTTTCGAGGCGGCGGTTCGGAAATTGCATGGGCATGCCCGCCAGATCCCCATGGCCATCGGCACTTTCACCGACGATTTGAGCGCTGCAAGCGCTGGCCTGATCAGTCTTCTGCCGAAGCTCGCCCGCACCTCTTGCACCCCTGCTCTGGCCGCTGATTTGATTTGGAATCTAGTGTCTAGAGAAGTGCCAGTTGGTATTCGTGGACAGGGATGCCTCGGTGGCAGCCGGAGACCGCGTCAGAAGGCGGTCGTTTCTAAGCGCGGGCGGCGCCCGGGGGCGGGGGCCAGGATTGCGCCCAAGGGGAGGAGCTGGAGGCCTGCATTGAGCAGGTTGTGCGAGAGAAGCCCACAAATCAAGAGCACGAAGCAGAGCCTCTCGATTAGCATCAAGGGTCACAACTCGCACGCGCTCCTCGCGGCCTCACATGTGTCTCAGGCCCATTGCGCCATTCCCCACCTCATCGCGCTAAGAGCGCGGGGAGAAGGAGTCGTTCCAATGATTCGCTTGCCGCGCGCGGCGCGCTTCCCCGCCGGCGCCATTCCCCCTGAGTGGCCCAGCAGCTCGGGGCGCGCCGCCAGCGCGAGAAGGTTGGCAATCCATGTGGGGGCCTGCTTGATTCGAGCCATTATGATGAATGAGCGAGCGCAAGGGAGGAGTCGGATCCAATTCGCGCGACCTAGAAATGGCCACCACTGGCGCGAGAGCCCATCCTCACGAGCACGAGACCAACCAACCACCTCCTGCCATTCCGCCCGCGCGCTCCACGCCCGCGTGCCCGAGCGCACTTCGAACGAGAATTCGCAGGCAAACATCGCGAACCTCTTGTACTTAGCCGCCCCTCTCCCTCGATGTCCTGAGGCGGCCCCCCCGCGCGCGCAGAATGCACCAGTGAAGCCCCGAGCGAAACGTCTTTGGATTTGCGTGTGACAAGTGTAAGTATTCTAGCCAGGTGTTTGCAGTGCTTCGTCGCCACTTGTATAATTATATCCATAGTGAACGGCTGGAACACTGCTCGGAGATACAGGTGCATAACCCCTGCGCGCAGGTTTGCACGTGGCAAAGTTGACGGAGATTGTTTGCTCCACGATGCGGCTTGCCCAGTCAGTTGTGCGATGATTAAGCGGAAGTTACTGTTCCTCGGAGATGGGCGCGGCAGAGAGCCGTTCTCAGTGTTCTTCCCGACCTTTTTCCCTGCTGACCGCGAGCAGATATTGTTCCGTGCTCTCGCGCTCGATGCCATCCGTTGTTCTTCTCGAGTTTGGCGCGCTTGCGCTCGCCCATCTTCCCCCGCTCGCGCCCGCTCTCTAAGCATTGTCCGCCTCCGAACGGCGGCCTGCCGCTCTCATCGAGCAGCGGCCGCGCTTCGCGGCCGACCCCAGGCGCCCCCGCCGCCCCCGCAAGCCGCAAGAGGGCGCATGACTTGCTAAGAGGCTGGATTCGGCCAGGACCCTGGGACCCCTCTCTCTCTCGCCCCCTCCTCGTTGTGCTGCCGACTTGCGGAGGCTATGGCACAGTTAGTTCACCTGTCAAGCTTGCCTTTCGGTGCAGATGATTTGCCGAGAACCCATCCAGCTGAGCGAACGAGAGAACGACTGCTCGCAGGATGGAGGCCGGCAAGAAACTTAAGACGGGCATGCAGTCCGTTCAGTTTGTTGCTTCCCCCCATTCGCCCGTCGTCGTCCCCACCACTGCCGCATACTTCATCTTCGGCCTGGTGGTGGTGACGCTGCGGAGCCAGGGTCCGTCGCCCGCGGGCGGCGGGCGCGAATGGGGAGCAGGGGCCGGTGCCTCCCTGCGGGTGGTCTTCCTCCCTCTGGAGGAAGACCCCGGCCGGCCCTTTCGAACTGGACCTCCTGCTCGGGCTCTGTCCTTGCAGGAGGCGCAACGGCCCGTGTTCCTTCTTCCTTCCCCTCCTCTTCTCCTCCTCTTCCTGCTGCTGCCACCACTGGCGGCGGTCTGTGCCCACCGCCGCCACCGCCGCCACCGCCGCGGGCGAGGTCACCATCCTGGCCCGCGAGTGCGGCCTGGAGCTCGAGCTTGACGACGTGCCAGTGACGTCGTTGGTGCCCGGGCCGCTGCAGAGCTGGGAGCCGTCCGAGGAGCCCGCGGGCGCCCTCCATGCTGAAGCATGAGAGCCGGGCGTTGCAATTTTTCACCGCGGGGGAGGACCAAGGGAGAGGTTGGAGATTTCAGGTTTTCGGTTGTTTCCGATGGTGCTCGGCAATTTCCCAGGTTCGGGATGCTCTCCAACAGCTGCGCCTCGCCGAGAGGCGTCTGTGTGTGCTCGGATCGTCCCGAACGGCCGCCAGGAATCTGAACTGTGGCCCGGAAGTCACCCAGGTCCGGGCGTTGCATGTTTTCAAACTGGGCGTGTTCGCCCAGTTTCGGCCCCCGTGGCCACCACAGCTCGCTCCGGCTCGAGAGATGCCGCAGGAAGAGGTGGTCTCGGCTTCTGGTCGTGATTGATCGCCATGTCTTCCTTTTCTCGCAGCGTCGGATCTCAGGGAGCGAACGACTTGAACTGGTTGCATGCCTCCCAGGTGGGGTCGGAGCTGACGGGGTCGGAGGTCCACGCCGCACCGCCGATGCATCGGCGATGCGAGTCGATGTGTAGCCCAGCTCTCTCCCCGCCGACGGCGCCGATGCCTCGGGGATGCGGCACGATCTTCCAACCTCATCTATTCAGACAGGCATCCATTGGTGGTCTGGCGATGGATGTTGCTGTTGTCTGCCCGCGCAGTTACAGGCTACGCAAGCAGTCCTAACCACCATTTCGTTTACTGCATTGTGGTTCGCCGGCTTTCGCAGACAGCCTGTGCAGGACCCTTCGCCCCACTAGCCACCATAATTACGCTTTAATATATCTAACTGATTTTGCACACCGGCTTAACCACCGACGACCCAGCCACCATTCTGGAAATTCAGTTCCATTCCATTCCATTCCGAGGGGGTACCTTGTCCTCCTCCTCCTCCTCCTCCTCCTCCTCCTCCTCCTCCTCCTCCTCCTCCTCCTCTTACTCCTCCTCCTCCTCCTCCTCCTCCTCCTCCTCCTCCTCCTCCTCCTCCTCCTCCTCCTCCTCCTCCTCCTCCTCCTCCTCCCTCCTCCTCCTCCTCCTCCTCCTCCTCCTCCTCCTCCTCCTCCTCCTCTCCTCCTCCTCCTCCTCCTCCTCCTCCTCCCTGCTCCTCCTCCCTCCTCCTCCCTCCTCCTCCTCCTCCTCCTCCCTCCTCCTCCTCCTCCTCTACTCCTCCTCCTCCTCCTCCTCCTCCACCTCCTCCTCCTCCTTCTCCACCTCCTCCTCCTCCTCCTCCTCATCCTCATCCTCCGCATCCTCCTCCTCCTCCTGCTCCCCCTCCTCATCCCTCCTCTTCCTCTTCCTCCTTCTCCTCTTCCTTTTCCTGTTCCGCCTCCTCCCCCCCCCCACATCAACGTCACAATACTTACCACTCTCCTGGACCTCCTCCTCCTCCTCCTCCTCCTCATCATCATCAGCATCATCATCATCCTCCTCCTCCTCCTCCTCCTCCTCCTCCTCCTCCTCCTCCTCCTCCTCCTCCTCATCCTCCAACTCCTCCTCCTGCGCTACCACCTGAGGCGCACCCGAAGTTCACTTCGGGACCTCTTCAAGAAGGGAGACCCTGGCGAGGCGACTGCCCCCTGACCCCAGAGAATCCCCGCCCTTGTTGGGGCCGCCGCTCTTGGGTAGGCTTACCTGTCTTCATGTCTCCCAAGGCGTCCTGAAATCTAGTCCGGCGAGTCTGATGCTCTTCTGACTATCTGAGCGCGCGAGGGAACCAGTAGTTGCTCGTCCTCTTCAACGTGCATTGGCGAGCCGACGAATGGATCTGGCTGCTGCTGGCCCACTGGGGCGGCTGAGCTTGAAAACCAAGCGGTTCCACGCGAGGCCTCCATGCGCCGACTTCGGGTGGGGTGTGCGGCTGCCCCCCTTCGTCCCACATGGCTAGGGGTCACATTGTCCCCGCCGGGGGCGAACCCCAGGCCTGCTAAGCCCTGAGCCTCAGCAGCTTCCACCACAACGACATGCGACCCGACGACTGGATCTGGCTGCTGCTGGCCCGTTGAGGCTGCGCCGAACGAGGCCTCCATGCACCGATGTCGAGTGGGCCTCATTGCAGCCCCAACTCGTCCCACATGGCTGGGGGTCACCACTGCCCTCGGTGGGGGCGAACCCCAGGTCTGCTTCACTCTGAGCCTCAGCAGCTTCTGCCACAACGACATGCGACTCGACGACTGGATCTGATTGCTGCTGGGCCCCTGGGGGGCGCTCGGGGGGTCCGCCTCCATCAAAAAAGTGTCGAGTAGCCTCCTCCTCCTCCTCCTCCTCCTCCTCCTCCTCCTCCTCCTCCTCCTCCCCCTCCTCCTCCTCCTCCTCCTCCTCTTCCTCCTCCTCCTCCTCATACTGCTCTAACGCAGCCACTCGGCTGCTAAAGTGCTGTGGCGGGGGAGCCTGCGATCCAGCAGCACCTGACCTAGACACGACATTCGAAGACTCCACGACAGGCGTTGGCTGCTGGGTCGCTTCAGCTCCGCGAGGTACAGTCTCTGCAAAGGATTGGGACAACCGCGCGGCATCAGCAGGGGAGCCGATGCCAGGAGAAAAGCCCTTCCTGCTCCTCCTCCTCTTTCTCCTCCTCCTCCTCCTCCTCCTCCTCCTCCTCATCATCATCATCATCATCATCATCTCCCTCATCGTCAGCGTCAGCATCATCAGCAGCATCATCAACAGCAGCATCATCATCACCGTCGTCATCATCATCATCACCATCATCAGCATCAGCATCAGCAGCAGCATCATCCCTCGTCATTCCTCCTGATTCCTCCTCCTTGTCCTCTTTCTCCTCCCCCTCGTCCTTAATCTCCTCCTCCTCCTGCTCCTCCTTCGCCTCCTCCTCCGCCTCCCCCTCCTCCTCCTCCTCCTCCTCCTCCTCCTCCTCCTCCTCCTCCTCCTCCTCCTCCTCCTCCTCCTCCTCCTCCCCTAGTCCTTTTCATTATCTTGCTTCTGCTCCTCAGACTCTCCTTCTCCTGCTCCTCCTCCTCCTCCTTCTCCTCCTCCTCCTCCCCCTCCCCCTCCTCCTCCTCCTCCGCCCCCTCCTCCTCCTCCTCCTCCTCCTCCTCCTCCTCCTCCTCCTCCTCCTCCTCCTCCCTCCTCCTCCTCCTCCTCCTCCTCCTCCTCCTCCTCCTCCTCCTCCTCCTCCTCCTCCTCCTCCTCCTCCTCCTTTCTCCTACTCTTCATTCTCCGCCTCATCCTCCTCCTCCTCCTCCTCCTCCTCCTCCTCCTCCTCCTCCTCCTCCTCCTATCATCTCCTCCTCCGCATCCTTCTCCTCATCATCATCAGCAGCATCGCCATCATCATCATCATCATCATCATCAGCATCATCATCATCATCATCATCATCATCAGCATCATCAGAATCATAATCATGAGCATCATCATCATCATCAGCAGCATTTTCATCATCAGCAGCAGCATCAGCGTCATCAGCATCATCATCATCATCATAATCATCATCATCATAATCTTCGTCATCATCATCATCCTCATCATCATCATCATCATCATCATCATCATCATCATCATCATCATCATCATAGTTATCATCATTATCAGCATCATCGTCATCGTCATCGTCAGCGTCAGCGTCATCATCCACCCCCCCATCCACCTCGTCCTCCTCCTCATCCCTCCTCCTCTTCCACCTCATCATCATCATCCCCCTCCTCGTGATCCTCCTTCTCCTCCTCCTCCTCCTCCTCTTCCTCCTCCTCCCTCCTTCTCCTCCCTCCTCCTCATCTTCATCGTCATCATCCTCATCCTCATCTTCATCCTCAGCATCATCATCATCCTCACCATCAGCATCATCTTCATGCTCATCATATCTTCCTCCTCCTCCTCCTCCCCTTTCCCTTATCATCCTCTTGACTCTTGTCCTCATGCTCGCATCCTCTTTGTCCACCTTCTCTCCGCCTCCTCCTCCTCCCTCCTCCTCCTCCTCCTCCTCCTCCTCCTCCTCCTCTTCCTCCCCCTCCTCCCCATCTTTTTCCTCCTTCTCCTCGTCCTCCTCCTCCTCCTCCTCCCCATCTTCCTCCTCCTCCTCCTTCTCCTCCTCCTCATCCTCCTCCTCCTCCTGCTCCTCCTCCTTCAGCGGCGCGCGCGGGTCTCTGCCACGGCCGACGCTCTGTGGTCGGGAGCCAGCGCCCCCCCCCAACCACAGGACCATTGGTAGCCAAGCTCGGGCGGGAGCTTGCCTCCCTCGTCCTCCTCCTCCTCCTCCTCCTACTTCTCCTCCTCCTCCTCCTCGTCCTCTCCTCCTCCCTCCCTCCTCCTCCCCTCCTCCTCCTCCTCTCCTCCTCCTCCTCCTTCCTCCTACTCCTCTCTACTCCTCCTCCTCTCCTCCTCCTCCTCCTCTCCTCCTCCTCATCCTCCTCCTCCTCTTCCTCCTCTTCTTCCTCCTCCCTCCTCCCCCTCCCACCCCTCCTCCTCCTCCTCCTCATCCTCCTCTCCTCCTTCTCCTCTTCCTCCTCCTCCTCCTCCTCCTCCTCTTCCTCCTCATCCCCCCCCTCTCCTCCTCCCTCCTCCCTCCTCCTCCTCTCTCTCCTCTCCTCCCTCATCCTCATCTCATCATCCATCGCATCGTCATCGTCATCGTCATCGTCCTCGCCACCCCCCCATCCACCTCGTCCTCCTCCTCCTCATCCTCCTCCTCTTTCCCTCCTCCTCATTATCCTCCTTCTCTTCCTCCTCCTTCTCCTCCTCCTCCTCCTCCTCCCTCCTCCTCCTCATCATCACCATCAGCATCATCACCAGCATTGTCATCAGCATCACCATCTTTATCATCATAATCAGCAGTAGCAGCATTACCATCAACATCATCAGCATCATCATCATCAACAGCATCATCATCCTACTCCTCCTCCTCATCCTCCTCCTTCTCTTCCTCCGCCTCCTCTACTCCTCCTCCTCCTTCGCCTCCTCTTCCGCCTCCTCCTAATCTTCCTCCTCATCCTCCTTCTCTTCCTCCTCCTCCTCCGCCTCCTCCCCGTTTCCTCCTCCCTATAGTCTTCCTCCTCCTCCTCCTTCTTTTTCCCCAGTATATCATCATCATCATCATCATCATTATTTTCATTCTCTCCTCCTCCTCCTCCTCCTCCTCCGCCTCCCCCGCCTCCTACTACTACTACTTCACTCCCATTGAGGCGGACCGCAGTGTCTGATCATGCAAGAGAGTACGGGCCTGGTTGAAGCGGAGCATGAAGAAGTGACCCCGCCTCACCTTACCTGACCCTACCCTGCCCTCCCATTATGTCTGCAGCATAAAAGGCTGCAGCGACTCGGGGACCTCTCCCTATAACGAGGCCCCAGATACAACACGAGAGAACAGCACATCTGCCGCTAGAGCACAAAACCTCGGGGGCGGATGGATGCACTGTCCTGCTGCAATGTGGCCTGCCACGTGCTGGCATCGGCCTCTACCCATGAGGACATTGAGAGATTCAGGAAAAGCAGGGAGATTGAGAGCGAGGAAATGGGATGGGTGCTGCGCGGACGAGCCGAGTGTGCACATGTCTATATGCACTCGGGTGGAGTCGAAACGGCCTGCTGTTCCTCTGAGAGGTGCCAGGAACTTTAACTCTGGAAGCTC
This sequence comes from Prorocentrum cordatum, assembly GCA_963575745.1. Taxonomy (NCBI): domain Eukaryota; class Dinophyceae; order Prorocentrales; family Prorocentraceae; genus Prorocentrum; species Prorocentrum cordatum. The sequence goes on along the minus strand of CAUYUJ010021657.1, from coordinate 15,850 downwards.
CCACGGGCAAGCGAGAGGGGCAGAAGGACGCAGAGAGGGAGAGGGAAGATGCAACAATACACTGGTGCCTATAAGAGCTGCTTGCCAACTCATGAGAATCACCGCTCTCAGGTGTGAGTTGTCTACTGAAACTAGCTCCCAGTCTCTGGCATTGCTCGAAGCGAGACCCCAGGGCACAGTTTTTGATCTCAAAAGCTTGCGGCGATTCGTGGGCTGAGCTCTGTCATGGGACCAGCTGTCGAGATTGAGGAACGCCACAACACCAACAACACGACCGTCACGCAGGAGGGAGAGGAAGGTGGAGGTAGCGTGGTCCCATAATAGCTGCCCCTTAGTCCTATATCTCTGCTCTGAAATATCAACGCACAAAACTGGAAATTGTGTTCCCGATGCGTTCTGCCTTGCAGCTAGGAAGTGCGGGATATCCTGCACGTGTCGCGAAAACGGGGCAATGTAAATATAATAACATGCCCTACTCTGTGGAAATCTAGGCACTTGTATGACTGGATCGCTGGCCTGCACTCCGCTGTACGTAACTTTGAGGACGGGGGAGGAAGGAGCCCCAAGGAGGCAGGGACCGATAATCCTGAAGGGGGGGGCCTTGGCGATCTCTGGATATAGTCCCGAATTGCGGAGCTGCTTAGACTCTGTCGTGTCATTGGCCTCTTCAGCTGCTAACTCCTCTGTAGTGAGCCTGCGTGTGCATGTGCACAAAAGGCCTAAACAATTTGAGGACCCATGCCTCACGTGCCTTAGGAGCCTTAGACGTGAACGGAAATTCTTGCCACATGCCTGGCAAGTGGATCCTGCACAATACCACCTCGCTGTGTCTAACTGTGGGTGGTCCCTCGACCTGTGAGCTGCCCATGATGCGGCAGTGGTCAAGACGGCATCTCAATCCCAACATGGAAAGACAATTGGGAGCGGCGGGGAGGAAAGGAAGGGTGGGTCAGGGGCTGCCACATCACGCGTCGCACGCACAAGTCGCTCGTGCCATGCACTGTGCGCCAAACAATCAAGGTGCTGCCTAGATGCGTGTGCCTGCGCTGCCTTGACGAGTCCTGTCCATTTCCTACGATACTGCCTAATGAAATATATCCAACCTGCAGTTGGGGGGATCGGTCTGAGCGTGCCTGGGAGGTCTACCATGTCTGCCAGCCACAGTAGGTCCGCCTCAATGAGCTTGGCCCAAGAGTCCGCGTGCTTCGCTGCTACGTCTAGTAGTGCATATAGCATGCGGGGGGCATGGTGGAGGAGCCTAGGGAGGAAAGCGAGGCGACGTATTCTGACATACAGACGCGCAGGCAAAACTTGGGCCTCTGACCGGACTCCTGAGGCTGGAGTGAGGCGTGCAGAGTCACCCTTCTAATTCAACTTGAGTGCCGACCTGTAGCATTGTATGTACTGTTGTTCCAAAAGCTCGCTCTGCTTGACATTAAGGCGTGTCCAGACAGCACAGTTATGTAGGAGGCGTGTGAGACATAGGGCACATACGTAACGCATGTTGCGTTCGGGGTTAAAGTATGCAGGCTTAAAGACGGACCGTTTTAAAACTCCGAGAGGCCCCAACATCTGCTTGCACCTATAGGCCAACTCAGGGCCCATGCCAGACAGAGAGCTCAGTTGTCCCCCGAGATGTTTGTACTGGTCGGTGATGGGTAACTGTATGCCATATTTTCCTATATCCAGAATCTGTCCAGGAAGGGCTGCCAGCTGTTGTTTGGCGGTCCGAATCTGCTTACCCGTGAAGAGTACTAGAGCTTCAGTTTTTCCTGGGGCGTAATTGATCGTGAAGCCTCTCTTGACCATCTCCTCATGTACCACCACTGTCATGAACTGTAGTGTAGCGCTCCACTGAAGGACATCCCTGACCGCGCCCATGGTGAGGAGGTCATCGACATATCCTGGGCCTCGAACGGGGTCGTCCCAATCATCTTCGGGGTTGCTGAAAATCTGCGGGGTCTGATGTAGTTCATGTATTGGAAATAAAACCTGAGCCTGCTGTAATCTTTCAGTGATATTAAGTTGCATGGGTCCAAATACCAGATTAAAGAGGAAGTCGGCCAGTACCATTCCTGGGCGGGAACCTGACCAGGACTTCGCAATGAATGGGCATCCTTTGACCTGGAACCATGTGTGCTGGAGGGTTTGTGCAGCTGCATCTGCTAGATGGGGGTCCATGAGGGAATCCAGAACGCCTGGTCTAGCTGCTGCAACTTCCGCTAGGGGCATTAGGGCCTCAGAGACCTCTGCTTGTTGTAGGATCCTTTTTGTTAACATCCTTGTCCTGGCCAATCTGGGCGAGGTGTGCTCTGAGCACGCTGTAAAAGGCGGCGCGCAGGTCGGTAAACAAGAGCAGCGCCGTGAACCCATTTGCCTGGCACGCCTGCATGAAGGTCCTTGCAATCATGGAAGCGATGTCTGTACCTCGCTTCTGAAGACCTCCCATCATCATCTCATGTAGGAGGTGGCCGGTGGCCTGCAGTAACTTGCCTCTGAGGAATGCGCGGTGCGTCTTGGCCACATGCGAACCCAGGAGAATCTCCCGATACGACGACATCAACCTTGGATCGCCCTTCTTAGGTACCTCCACCGCCCAACCTCCTTTCAACGCCAGAGGTTCGCGCGTGTCCAGACCAATCTTAACAAAAAGAGGGCGCAATAGTGCCGCGAAATACTCGGGGTCCAGTTTGAGGAGGTCGTTAATGATGTCGTCGGGGCCCCCAGCTTTGCCTCTTGTGGTCCTGCGGATCTTACGTAAAAGCCAATTGAGCGGCATGATGTCATCGATAGTCCTAGTGTGGGACTATGACGGGATCTTGGAGTTCTGATTATAATCCTTCATGAGGTCCTCCCAATCAAGGATGTCTGCATTCTCGATGTCTCCGAAGAACTTCAGGACCTCCTGGGCAAGCTCCTTTGAGGACTGGATAAGGTTCCCTTGTGAGTCCATCCGAATGGGGAAGTCCGTGGAGCCTTTGGGGGGTCGACCTCCGAATCTCTGAAGTTGGCGGGGTATCTTCCATTCTAGTCCTGGGTTGTAGGAGCCCGCTGCGGCTGCGACCTCCAAAGACAGTTGCTCGAGGGTATGCTCTCTCGCCTCCTTGAGGAGTCTCTCCAAACAACTTCCTGTGTCGCGGAGGCACTGCACTAGCACCTCAATCAGCTCATGCATGCGGATATTGTCTGCCTTGAACTCTGCGACGCCGTCGGTGACGGCGATAGTGCGCAGCTTGAAACAATCTGGGAGTAAGTCGTAAACTGGCGAGCCGACGTCCAGGTGCGTGAGTGACTGCTCAACTGCACCGCCGTCAAGTCGCCTCCATGTCCTTAGAATGTGCCTGATCCGTCTTCTGTACTGGATGGCCTGTAGGAGGTCTGGGGTGATGTGAGGCTTGATGGGGACCTTGTTAGAAGACGGGAATGCTACCTGCGCGCAACGTAGAACATGTCTGTGTATGTGCTTGAAATGCTCGTTCATGTCAACATGTGCGTGCACCTGCGGTATTTCACGCACCAAAGACATGAAGAGCTGCACTTTGTCAGGGTCCTGTAGGCCTCTGGTGTCAAACTGGGGCTTAGGGGAGCTGACTTTGTGCGTGCTGCTGGACAGGATAGTACACTCCACTGGTAGGTGATCTGATAACGCGTTGAGGTCATCCATGTCGTGCAGAACGGTGTGCTGATATACACGCGCTGTCCATGTGCTGCCCATGCATATGGAATCGATGCGGTGCTCGTTGCCTTGGTCGGCCAACCACGTATAGGACTTATCTGTTGCCGATACTGAGAGGGTATTGATGGCCATGAGGCTGGTCTCTAGGAGCATTGCGTGAAAAAAACTCGCCTCCTGCATCCTCATTCTGTCGGTGCCCATGCGGGCCAACAGCATCTGAAAGTACATTGCCAACTCTACCGTTGGCGTCGGCAAAAATGAGCTGCGCCTTGAAATCATGGCAAAGCCTGGTAGTGTCCGCCCACCACACAGTCTGCTCTTCAATGCCGTGTTCGCCATGCGGTGCATGCAGGACCATAGCTACCATGGTAAGCATGGGGGCGTCGATTTTGACCATCAACCTGCGGGGGTCTTCGTAGAGGCCTACCAAGTGCTTGCCCGTGAGGTACTCGGGGGTCCCGTCGACGCAGACGTATGGAGCGCTGGTGGAGACCCAAAGCTCACAACCCAGATTGCTTTTTTGAGCCCCCGAGGCCAGTATGATGAATCCCTTGGGGGTCCTCTTGCCCGAGACATTCCTGGCCTCCTGGATGCCCACGAGAAGGTAGTCCTGGGCAAGGATCTGGTTCCTGATGAGGTCTCCTTTTCGGTGCCCTTTAGTCCCCGTGGTCCCAGGTTCCCTGTCCAGCGCCGAGCATCCATTGTATGTCATGACCTTAAAATTGAACGTGATCCTCGCCTTGCTCTTGGTCGAGGGCATGCCGTGCTCAAAGGGAGGTTCGTCGCATCGTACCTCCTTGTGCGGTAGCGTAAACTTGCCACCTGCCTCTGGAGAAAAACGGATACGCCGCGAGCATGCTGGGGGTGGCGAACTTGGTCCAACACCAGTCTAGGGCGGGCGAGTGGCGGAGCTCATTAATCAGGGAGTCCTGGTGCCTGGTGACGTTGGCGTCCTCGGATTTCGCTAGACTATCTGCCAGCTCGTTCCACGGGTTGTTGGCATGGCCTCTAACGTGCACGATATTCATCCCCAGGGACCATTTGGCTAACATGAACACATGATGCGCCAGTGCGGCCAACTCCTGGTTGTTGCAGGCCCCGAACTCCCCATTAGCTAATCCGACTGCAGATGTAGAGTCTGAGAATATGGTGAAGGCAGGTAGGCTTAGTTCAGGATGTTTCAACTGAACGGCAAAATAGCAGAGCGCCCAGATGGAGGCCCATAGTATCCCAAAGAGCTCCACCGTAGTGCTAGATAAGATGGTATCTTTCCATATGGACGGGTCCATGGGGAATAGCGGAGGTGTCGGAGATATAGCCTTTCACAAGCCCAAGAAAGGATACTGAACCCGATTCTCCCAGAGCCACCGCTGCAAAAGCCCATGAACTGCTATTGAAATCTTTGAAATAACCATCAGTGTATATCTGAATGTGCCGCGGCCTCCCCAGCAACGGCAGTGAAACATCTAATGCAAACTGCGCCGCCTGATGCAGCTTGACCCCTGCAACGGAGGTCTCTAGCGAGAAGTAGTTCGCATGCTGTATGATGGCGCGCAGGACGCGGTCCGAGTCCCCGATGGCACAGTCGGTGGTCGTCATGTTCTGGCTGTCTGCTGCTTCGAGCAAACCTGCCAATCTGAGCTGCACAGGTACTCCCATGGTCGGGACAAGCGGCATGCGGAGAAACGTATGATTAAGCTCCTGCACCACTCTTTCAACCTGGCTGCGTCTGGTGCTTGAAGCTGACTGGGGACCTTGCACGGGATCCTCATGCAAATATGGATCTGTGCTGCTGGGAATAACAACTTGCTGCTCGCTGCATTCACCATTTTGTGTATTTACATATCCCAACCCTCTCGGCATGGAGGGTGCTGAGGTGCGGCTGCGCTCCTCGAAGTCAGTATTGATGTCGAATTCTGTGCCGGGGATGGCGAACTCATATGTCGCTGGTCTGCCACTGTCAACGATGCACTCGTCGCTATCCACGTGGTACGCCAAATATTCAACCGTTCCCCATCCCACTTTGGCTGGGGGGTCCCAGCCATGCCTTATGCGTCCAGCCCGATCTCGTACAGGTCGTCCTTCAGCTCCTTCCTCGGCGGCGAAAGGCCTTGCGCTTCCATGCCACGGTCGCTGACGGAACGCTTCTCGGCTGCTGCTGCTGCCTCCGACCCTTGTGGGCCCATGGCCTGCGGCGCGAACTGATGGTGCATGACCGTCGGCTGAGTAATCGCTTCCGTCGGAGACGATGGGATCAACTCTGGATGCGACTTGGCCAATTCCACACATGCTGCTGCCATGGCTTCCACCGCCTGTAGTGAAGGAGCTCCTGGGTGTGTACCCGTCGGCCCTGGTATGTGCTCGATGTCCTGTGTCATCTCCTGCGTGGGGCTGATCATCGCTATCTGCTTTGCCGTGAGCGGCGGGGTCTCCGTAGGGTATGGGCTGCCAGCTTCGGAACTCTTGCCTTTTCCCTTTGCTTGCGGCCATGCCATTGCCAGGACTTGTGATGTCGGTGACCCTGGAATCGTTGGCGCCGTAGGGGAGGCTGGGGCAAACGGAGGCGACGACGCAACCGGAGTTGGTGATATCGGCGCCTCCGTGCTCATAGTAAACCCCACAGACTGCGGCGGGTGTTGATACTGTTTCTGCAAGGCTGCCAACATGGAGCTGTTGTATGCCATGTAGTCCAACATTTGTTTGATCATGTCGTCCTGAGCCCGCTGGCGCTGCTGGATGCTCTGGACCGCGCTGAGGACTGGCTGCATGGGCGCGGCAGATGCAGCTGCAGAGGATGAAGGCATAGAGGCTGGCCCAACCATTGTCGGCCTGGCGCCTATGGGGGGGCTTGGGGCCTCTCCCATGCCTGCGTCCTTCTCCGTCTCCTTCTCCTGGGTGAGCTGCCCCAGCGTCTGTTTGAGCGATTCTGCATCGTACAGCAATGTGTCGGCCTCCTCCTGTAGTTCTGTCATCCTCTTCTGCACCTCTGCTGCTCTGGCGGCCTTTCTTTCGATCATGATTTTGACACCTGCACTCTGTTTGTCGAGGGGCTCCATTTGGGCGACCATGGATTTGTATACAGCAATCTCCCCGGCGGCAATCGGACCCTCTTTTCCTGCATACCGACTGGCTTTGATGAGGGCCGCCAATGATGTGATATGTTTCTTCATTTCCGCCCTGAACAATGGCTGGAGGTCTGGGGACTCTGGCGGCTGAGAATGCTTCGGATGATTGTATGCCGTCTCTGGTGTGGCCTGAAGGATCTTGCCCGCGATTCTTCCTAGCTCTAGCTGCTGCGCCCTCGACACCTGTTGGGAGTTGATTGGGGTGCCCCATCTTCTGCCTTTGGATCTGGGCATTGTCGATTTGTCTCCCCATTTGTTGCCACATGCGCAAAACCATTTGTGATTGGGAATGTTATTCTTGCACTTGCTGCATGTCCAATGAGAGCTCATCTTCTGGGCTGAGTGATGTCTCCGTAGTAAATTTGTCGCCTGAGCAAGCCGTAGCAGAACACGTGCCTTCGCACGTTGCTGACGTAGTCGTCTGTGCCAGGCTGGTTCAGGCACTCTTCGTTGGCCCGCCGTGATGGTGCGAGTGCATTAGGAGAAAATTCGCGGCTAACACGCCTGAGGTCCGAGCTGCACCTGGCCAGTCGCACCAAACTGTGGGATCGGTGACTGCCAGGCTTTGGAGCCCAAACCTTCCTCCGCCTCCTCCTCCTCCTCCTCTACCTGCTCCTTCTCCGCCACCTCCTTATTCTCCTCCTCCTCCTCCTCCTCCTCCTCCTGCTCCTCCACCTCACCCTCCTCCTCCTCCTCCTCCTCCTCATCCTCCTCCACCGTAGCCATTTTGGCTCAAGGTGACAATGTCGCCTCGCGGCTGCATGGATACCGCTGGTCCGCGGCCAGACCACTGTGGTTCTCTGCGCCTTCACGGAGGGAGCTGGGCGCCCTCACTCACTTCTCCACCGCCGACGCGCGGAATCTATCATATCTTCGCCTGTCTGCCATGGGCGGGTCGGAGAGGCGGTCGAAGCCAGGGAAGGAACGTCGTCGGAGGCTCCGCGACCGTGATCATGATGAGTCTGCTTCTTCTGTGTCTGCTGGCTCTTCTGGTTCTGACAAACCCAGCCGTGAACGCTCAGAAAGAGGGGACCGACGGCGACGCCCTCCACGCAGTGCCTCTGACTGTCCTCGACAGCGCCAGGAGCGAGAAGGTCCCGGGGATGCTCGGCCACCCCGCATGCCATCTGCGAACCAGAGAATGGTGGACGCGGTCTTCGAGATGGAACGTGACGGTGTTCGGCTCTCGCAGGTCCCCGCATTCCCGCCGTCGCAGCAGCGCTCTGACCCGCATGATCCCTGGGCTAGGGCTGCTGCTGATGCGAATGTCACTCCTCCTGATTCGCCTCATGCACAGGTGGAGGGCACCGCGACCCCGCGAGACGGCATCACTCCGACGATGCCCGCTGGTCATGGAGGTGAGGGAGCCGAAGGCGGACATGACTGGGCCAACTACGTTTCGCAGGTGGTCGCCTCTCAGTTGCAGGCGCACACGGCGAACATCACCGCGCAGGTCCAGAATGCTGTGGCCGCCACGATGCAGCACGCCCAGGGCACGATCATCTCGCAGCTCCAGGCCCATTTCGCCCCGACGATGCGGCGGGTGGATGGACATGACCTGGCCATTGGTGACATCCAGAGGAAGCAGTTTTCCATGGAGGACGCCCAGAAAGAGATGCGCGCAGATATCAGTCGGATCAACAACCGCTTGGCATTATCGGAGGAAGAACACTCAGCGGTGGACATCGCTCGTCTCGCGGACTTCGATAGAGATCCCTACCCCACGATCTTCACGATCAACGCTCCAGGTGATGTTGCACCCGATGAAGTGCGTGGAGCCATCGCATCTTGGATCAATGACGCCAAGCTTGATGCGGAGGACGCGGTGTTGCACGGTCGTGGCCCCAGCAGACGGTTCGTCTTGGAGGTCAAAGGAGGCGCGACAGGTATTTCGAAGGCCATCACCTTGGCCAAGGCGCTCCGCTTCCCCTCGGGTGAATGGAGGAGGTTCTCGGCTCGGCAGCTTTCTGGGGCCACTGGTCCTCTGTGCGTTGGCCCCGACAAAGCCCCTAAGCAGATTAGACGTGAGCAGCAGTCTAAACGATTGGCCGCTATCGCACAGGAGAAGATGCCCAACAAACGTTGGTGGGCTACCAGAGCGAGAGGCTTGGTGCACATTGAGGGCCAGCCGCTGGTCGAGGTGGTGGTTAGAGGTGCCAACGAGCCATCAAGACTGGCATGGAATCAAGCGGTGGTCGCCCAGCACCAAGTGGATGTGGCGGGCATCACGGCCGCCTTCAACCGCGCCTTCGAGACGGTGGGCACCAGCACCTGGTCGTGGTCCTGACCAATGGGCTCAGCCGTGGCGGATCGAGACTCTCGAGAAGGGATCTCGCCAAGAGGTCAGGGTCGTCTCATGGAATGCCAGAGGTCTGTGCGGACTCGGCTCCAAGGGGCGCCGGAGAACTCTATGCCGCGCGAAGCTCAGGAGGCTCGAACCCTTTCTTCGCATGAGAGCGGTCATCCTACTTCAAGAAGCACACGGATCTGAATATGATTTGAGCTTTCTGTTGAGGCAGTTTCCATATGAGTACCGAACTTTTTTCAGCGCAGCTTCGTCACCTGGGAAACGAGGCGCTGCGATTTTGATTCCATGGCACAAGGAGACTGACCTCCCCCAGCTACCGTCGAATGTTTCCCGTCCTTCATGCCTCGATGTGTGGTTCCTGGACGCATTCTCTCTCTTCAAGTTCGAGGTGCTGGTCAAGCGGTTCACATTTTGAATGTTCATAACTTTGATTTGGACGCTCATGCGCGCCAAGCGGCGAGAGCCTTGTGGCGGCGCGCGGCTGTGTGGGCCCAACAAGATGAACGGCATCGTTGCTTCATTGCTATGGGCGACTTCAACGTGGCGGATGTTGCTCCAGACTCCCTCCTGAGGCCTGCGGCTCGGCGTGATGTGGAGGTTCGTGGACAACAGCACCAACCATTCTGGCGTGCGCTGTTTCACTTTCGGATGGTGGAGGTGGTCTCTAGCTTGCCGACCCACTTCTGCAAGCACACCCAGACTTGTTCGACCATTGATCGGGCCTTTGTCTCATTAGCGCCGCCTTTCATACTCGAGACTGAGGTCACGCTATCGGTTTAACAGGAAGCAACACGACTGTCCGACTGGTATCTCAGTGATCATGCTCTGTTACTTCTTCAACTTCGGCCAAGAGGGAAGAAACCACCCAGAGAGCGCTCGATTCCTGATTATGTTTTTCGTGTCCCTGAGTACAAGGTGGAGCTGAACAAATACCTGGCACACACTGACTGGACTGGTTGCTCTGTGGAGGAGCGTTGGACTGTCACCAAAGATGTCATGATCAGAGCAGCGGCGCGCGTGCGCAACATGCTCCAACAGCTGCCTCTGGACGCCTCGCGTGATGGGGCGGAGGACTCGAGGATGATCACACTTCGTAGTATTGCTCGGGCCATCTGGCAGCAGGATGCTCATCTGGCGTCGTTGCTTCGGCATAACACTGAGTACGGCCAGAGGTTCTTGTATGTGGACAATAGGGTTGTCTCTCTCTTGAATACCTCTGAGTTTGCTGAGACGGTCATTCGGACGATTTCTGAGTGGCATGAACGGCTCCAGCGACACGCGGATGCCCAAGCGCTTCGTGGTGATCGGCAACGACGTGGGCCTGCCGAGTTGTCTCGGGAACAGTGGCGCAAGATACAGAGGACGTCAGCAAGGAGAGCCCGTCTATGGCGTGACTCGCGCCGCCAGCTTATCCTGAACGGCATCAGGCACAACTCGGCTGGACATTCTACGATGCCTCCTGCAGCTGCGGACATTCACTGTACTCCCCCTGAGGGCCTCCAGGAGCAGGGGGCACGATTCTTCCCTCAGCAGACATCGGGAGAGCAGTCCCCGACGCGGATGGGTTCCTTGCCTTCTTTCATCGTGACGTCTGCGCCTTGCACATATGATGCATCCCTTCAAGCCGCTGCATCGGACTCACTTGGTGGTCGGACTGCTGTCACCAGCAGGAGCGACCTTAATGACGGCCGCCCCGCGCCTCGTGAGTCTACGGTTTCAGCGACCGCTGCTGGGATGCGCGGGGGGAGTCTTCAAGCCGCTGTATCGGACTTGCCTGGTGGTCGGACCACGCCTTCGGGCAGTGGCGACCTTAATGACGGGCCCCCCCTGGGACCGCGCCTCGCGAGCCTACGGTTTCAGCGGCCGCTGTTGGCTCCTCTGGCCGCTCTTCTACTACTACGTCTTCGCTATCGGTCTCTTATTCTTCGCCTTCGTTGGCGAGTGGATTCTTGACGGACTCTGATGCATGCGAGGAGATGCATGCCCAACCTGGGGCGGGAATTTCTGCTGGGCATACAGATTCTTCTGGCGGCATGACTGCTCGCGGCGCAGCGGACATGGCCTCGGCGCTTCAGCGACACTGGGGGGAGGTATTCAGGGCGAAAGAGTCTCCGTCTGGCGATGTTCTCCGCGGGTATATTTGTGATCATCTTCCTGTCTATCCTGCCCCTGAGCTCAAGCCGCCGTCGAACGATGACCTCAAGAGCGCCCTGCGCAAGGGCAAGCCCAGTGCACCTGGCCCAGACAGGCTGCCCTATCGCGCATGGCTGGCCCATGATGACGCGGTGGAGACTCTCTATCTTGTACTGCTTGATATGTTCAGTGGAATTGGCTGCCCCTCGGGCTTCAATCATCACCTGCTGCGCTTCATTCCGAAAGATGAGCGGCCAGAGGGTCTGATTGATCTTGTTCGGGCTCCCGATGAGCTACGGCCGCTTGCTCTGAAGAACACAGACTCCAAGGCCATCGCCAGCACCATTAATGTTCAGTTACGCGCGATTGCGGAACAGAGATGCCACCATGTCCAGCGTGGATTTGTCCGTGGAAGGCAGCTTACCACCCACATCGCGGAGCTCGGCACGCATGCGCGCATGGCTGGTGGACATATGTATGCGAACGATCTCAGGCCTGTCTTCATGTCATTTGATGTGTGCGCGGCCTTTCCTTCGATGAGTTGGATATGGATCCAGACGGTATTGGAATATCATAATATTGCTACGGGCTTTCTCATGGCCATTCGGGCGCTGTATCATGATATGCAAAGCTGGACCTGGCGCGGTGACTCCTTGCAATTTCTCTTTCACGTATCGGCGGGTGTGGCCCAAGGTTGCCCGCTCTCTGGGTCTTTATGGGCGCTGACGTTTGATCATTTCCTACATCACCTGTGCAATGGCAACGTGGAGGGCTACGGAAGTGTCATGGCAGCAGATGGTTTCGAAGTTGGCAATACTGACTACCCGATGGCGACTGGCCCTGGCGAGATGGCGCCCCTGATTGCTGGAGCATGTGCGGATGATGTTGGAGTGGTCCTACCTGTACTGAAGGAGGTGACCCGCGTTGCGCCTGTCTTTGCAGCGGCACAGGAGCTGGCGCACCTGCGCCTGCAGAGCAAGAAATGTTTCGTGGTGCCGCTCTGGACCCGCGTTTCTCCTGAGGTGCAGGACCTCGTCGGGTCCCACCTTCGGTCTTTTGCGCCGGCTTTTTCGGCCTTTCCCATCAAGGGGCGGGCCAAATACCTGGGGATGCAATTTGGCCCCGAGGCCACGCTCGAAATGCAGTGGGAAGCGGCCAGCACGAAGCTCGCGCACCGAGTACGCCTTGCTGCCTCGACACGGGCGCCCACGGAAGCCTCCGCCCGGCAGTACAACTCCTGTTCCCTTCCTGTCCTGTCGTGCCTCGTTCAGTTCTTTCCCCTCCCTTCCTTCCTCCTCCGAAGAGAGCAATGGCTGCTGCACAAGCTCATGCGGCTTCCCCCGAACACGTTTAAGCGTGATGAGGTCCTAAGCCTTCAACAGTGGTTCCCTGGATCGGCGCCTGCGGCGATGGCGGTCCTCGGTCGATCGGCTGCGTGGCGGCCCGGGCTTCACACGTGGACGAAGGCCAAGGATTTCACACGACTCCTGGGAGAGTGGCATATGTGGCACGGCACATGTGTGCGTCATGCCCGAGGGGACTGGCCCCCAACGTGCTGGGCCCAAGATCGGTCGATTGCCCAATTCGCCCTGTTTGTTTTTGATGTCTCCCCCCCCGACGTCTTCTCTCGCACTGCCCTCCGAGAGGCGGAGCGGAGGATGCTGGAGGAAAGGCGCACCGCCTTGGAGGAGGGAAGGCGACCTAGGACCCAGCGTATTATTTCCCGCTCCCTCTCCTCGACCCTCTTTCCTGGCCGTCTCCACCTCCTCTTCCTCCGCCGCCTCCATGCCTGGTTCCCGACGCTGGAGCTCCCCACCTCGCGAGACATGGAAGCGAGGTGGGCGCTCCTGAAGCTGATTCTCACACGTTCCCAGCCTTCATGGGCCTGGGCTCATTTGAAAAGTCTCGCGGGGGGATGGGTCACTACAGCCAGAATGCCCGTCCTCGCGCGCAGGAGCTGTCGCCTTGGATGCGAAGGATGTGTGGACTCCCTTCCTCACTACCTCTGCTGTCCTCGGCTCCTCCATCTCCTGGCTCGTCATCGACCTCGTGCTTTTCTCCCGCCCTGCCCCATGGCTCGTATTGGGTTTGGAGATGAGGGGCAATATGATCGGCTCTTCTCGAGAGCGGACGCCCACAGTTTGGCGGTCCTGGCCTTCCACTTTTACCACAAACTAAAGGCAGAACAGGATGCAGCTCCTGGATCTGCTCGTGACCTCGAATCTCATCTGAAGATTTTGCGAGGCGCCAGAATTGCAACGGGCGCCTGAGATGCTGGATGGCTCTCTGAAGGCACGTGCGCTCCTCCTCCTCCTCCTCCTCCTCCTCCTCCTCCTCCTCCTCCTCCTCCTCCTCCTCCTCCTCCTCCTCCTCCTCCTCCTCGTCCTTTTCTCATTTCGGGAGCCCTCCCACCCCGTCCTGGCCCCCCCTTGGAGCTCCAAAAGGGCGCCCAGCAGGCCCCAAGAGGGTGTCTTGAACGCCCCCCGGGAGGGCCCAAGAGAACCCCCCGACATTGGCACCCAAAAAGGGCGTGCTGGGTGCTAATGTCGGGGGGTCTTCTTGGGGCTCCCTTGGGGCCCTCCTGGCTTTCTCTTGGAGCCTCTCGGGGGCCCTCCAAACCCGCCCTGGCCCCCTCGTGGCGCTATCTAGTTCCACCTCCATATCCTCCCCCCCCTTCCCCCTCCACCTCCCCCCCTTTTCATTGTGCGTTCCGCCACTTCACTCTGCTTCTGCTGTGGCCTCCTCTTCCCCCCTTCGCAACACTTTGCCCCTGCTCGTCGGCACCTCCCCCCAACCTTGGGGAGGGCAGGGCCGTCAGGCATTGCCGGCCCGCCGCCGTTCGGCCACGCGTTCGGGGGTAGCCTGTGACACGTTGGTGGACACCTGCTGTAGTAGGCAAAGGGGTATACAGCTAGCTGCTTCGCTGTCAACGCGCAGGTTAATGGGTCCCGCTAGCCCGGTGTGGCATCGGGCGGGTGGCGCCTCCGGTCAAAGCTGAAGCTCGGCCAGGCTCCAGTCCGAGCGACGCTCGTCGAGCGGGGCCCTTCCTCCAGCCAGCGCGCATAGCGGCCTCTCATTGGCGCTGCCACCCTAGTCTCTTCCCACGTGCTGCCCCTAACCGAAGCAGCCTCCACCTCCTGTCCCCTCCAAACCCGATCACCCGCTCCGCCGCATTTCCCCATCCTCCTCCCCCCTGGGCAACACTTCGCCCCTGCTCGTCGGTGCCCCCCCAACCTTGGGGGAGGGCAGGGTCGCTCAGCCACCAGATGGTGGCTGTCTGCGACCGCTGCGCGCAGATTGCAGCTCCGCTAGGAACCGTTTTGGGGGTTGCTAGCGCGGGCTGGCCCCCATCTAGCAACCCCCACAACAGGCTGCGAGTTGGGGGCTCCCCAAGCAATGGGTGTCCCCCATTAGCAATTTCTCGGTCTTCCTGTTCCGCCGAGTAACTGTTAATGGCGGCCCGCTCGCAGACCTGGAAGAAAGGTCTGTGATCCTCCTCCTTCCCCCCCCTCCCCCTCCTCCTCCCCTCCTCCTCCTCCTCTTCCTCCTCATCCTCCTCCTCCCCCTCCTCCTCCTCCTCCTCCTCCTCCTCTCCGCCTCCTCCTCCCATCCTCCTCCTGCTCCTCCTCCCCTCCTCCCTCCTCATCCTCCTCCTTCCTCCTCCTCCTCCTCCTCCTCCTCCTCCTCCTCCTCCTCCTCTCCTCGTCCTCCTCCTCCACTCCTCATCCTCCTCCCCCTCCTCCTCATCCTCCTCCTCCTCCTCCTCCTCCTCCTCCTCCCTCTTCCTCCTCCTCCTTCTCCTCCTCCTCCTCCTCTCCTCCTCTTCCTCCTCCTCCTCCTCTCTCCTCATCCTCCTCTTCCTCCCCCACATCCACCTCCTCGTCCTCCTCCTCCTCCTCCTCCTCCTCCTCAACATCATCATCATCATCATCATCATCATCATCATCATCATCATCATCATCAACAACAACAGCATCATCAGCATCCCCCGTCCTCCACCATCCTCCCTCCTCCGTATCCTCCTGTTCCCTCCCTCTCATTATCCTTCTCCTCCTGATCATCCTAACCATCATCATCATCATCATCATCATCATCATCATCATCAGCAGCAGCAGCATCATCATCATCATTGGTTTCCTCCTCCTCATCATCATCATCATCATCCTCACCCCATCATTTTCCTCCTCCTCCTCCTCCTCCTCTTTCTCCTCCTCTTCCTCATCGTCTGTTTCTCCTCCCTCCTCCTCTTCATCTTCCTCCTCCCCATCGTCCTTCTCCACCTCCAGCTCCTCCTCCTCCTCATACTACTATTACTACGGCTACTCCTTGAACTATTATTTTACTACGACTATCACTACTACGACTACTACTACTACTACTACTACTACTACTACTACTACTACTACTACTACGACTACTACTACTATTACTACTACTACTACTACTACTACTCTACTACTACTACTACTACTACTACTACTACTACTACTACTACTACTACTACTACTACTACGACACTACTACTACTACTACTACTACTACTACTACTACTACTACTACTACTACTACTACTACTACTACTACTACTAACTACTACTACTACTACTA
>CAUYUJ010021656.1:125301-135832 GCA_963575745.1 Prorocentrum cordatum | reverse complement strand
AAACACACAAAACACACAAAACACACAAAACACACAAACACACAAACACACAAACACACAAACACACAAACACACAAACACACAAACACACAAACACACAAACACACAAACACACAAATACACAAACACACAAAACACACAAAACACACAAAACACACAAAACACACAAACACACAAACACACAAACACACAAACACACAAACACACAAACACATAAACACACAAACACACAAACACACAAACACAAACACACAAAACACACAAACACACAAACACAACACACAAACACACAAACACACAAACACACACAACACACAAACACACAAACACACAAACACACAAACACACAAACACACAAACACACAAACACACAAACACACAAACACAACACACAAACACACAAACACACAAACACACAAACACACAAACACACAAACACACAAACACACAAACACACAAACACACAAACACACAAACACACAAACACACAAACACACAAACACACAAACACACAAACACACAAACACACAAACACACAAACACACAAACACACAAACACACAACACACACAAACACACAAACACACAAACACACAAACACACAAACACACAAACACACAAACACACAAACACACAAACACACAAACACACAAACACACAAATACACAAACACATACACACACAAACACACAAACACACACACACACACCACACACACACACACACACGCTGCTGGGGGACCCACGCGCGAGACATCCCAGAGGCCCCGCGCTGGACGCACGCGCGGCAGCCCGGCGCGCAGGGCCACAACAGGGCCGGGCGCCGGGCAGGCGTCGGGCCACGCGCGTATGCCCAGCACACGCCTGGGCTGGCCTCGTCGTGTGCGCCCTGCTTGCCGGGAGGATCGGCGGTGGACACACCTCCCTTTAGCAGACCTCCCCTCAGTGAAAACGGCCTGGGACCGAAACCGACGGACCTGGACCCGCAAAAATGACGGCCGCGACGCCCTCCTTAACCGACGTGTCAGGGTAGGAGGTCTGTCCACCCCCGAGAGGAGGCCCAGAGATCCTCCCGCCTGCCACCACCTTCGGCTACACGCGAGAGGGACGCTGGGCAAGAGCGACCTCTGGTGCGCGGCGTTGGGGACGCGCGGGGGGGGGGGGGGGGCAACATCCGATCGCGCAAGCCACTGCTGTCGCATCGCGTTCAGTGGTCGAGGGGCCCCACTGGGCCCGCACCAAAGGTCACTCCCGCGAAGGGTCACTCTTACCAGACCCTCGACGTCGTGATTTTTTTGACAACGTCGACCCCGAGAGATCTGGGCCCCTTCCCCGGGACCTGTTCCTCATCTCGAGTCGCTGTTTGACGGCCCCGAGGCCCAGGAAGGGCCCCGAGAGGCCGAACATAGGGAAACACCTCCCGCCGTGATTGTCTCACAGCGCGAGGGGGTCTGGGCTACGTGCCGTCGACACCTGCCCTGCGCGCCCATGCATGCCCGTAGCGGCCCATTCGGGAATCTTCTGACCCGGGTCAATCCAGACCCGGGTCAGTCAGGCCTTGCAGAATCCTACAAGATCCTGCACCCAAGCCCGGGTCAATGCGAAGGGTTCTGCAATATCCTGCAGGATCCTGCACCCAAACCCGGGTCAGTGCGACCCTGGCCCTGCAGGATCCTGCAAGATCTGGCGCTCTGGCTGACCCCCGTTTGCACTGACCCCCGTCCCTTGGGCCCCGACCCATGAGGCCCGCGCCGCCGCCGGAGCTGCTGCTGCCGCTCTCCGTGCCGGCGTCGCTGGCGGCGCCGCCGTCGCCCGAGGGCCGCCGCTGCCCCTGCTGACTACCTACCAGACCACCCCAACCCAACCCGAAGACCCGAATTTCGGGTGGGGGGGGGGTATGGGCTCCACATGTGTCTTTTCGATGTTCCCGGACCCCCCCCGCCCCACTAGAAATCGAGTGCAAATCTGAGCCTTCGCGTTGGGTTGGGGTGGTTTGGTGGGTGGTGACCTGCGGCGGCGCGGCGCAGAGCAGCCCGGCCGTCGCGGCCGCGGCCGCGCCGAGCACGTGGGCGGGCAGCAGCGAGAGAGGCCAGCAGAGGGCCGGGCGACCCCGAGCCCGTGCGCGCCGCCACGGTGCCCAGACCCCCCTCGAGCCAGGAAGAGATCACGACGGGAGGCGTTCTGTCCCTGATGTTCGGCCTCTGGGGGCCCTCGACGGGCCTCGGGGCCGTCATGAAATGCCTCAGGGTGAAGAGGCGGTCCCGTGGAAGAGGTCGAGACTTTCGGGGGTCGCCGTTGCGAAGAAGTCGTGACGTCGGGGGACTGGGCAAGGCGAGGGCATTGGACAAGGAAACGCTGGATGAGGCATTCAGGATGTGGAAGCCGGTGGAGCTCCGAGCTTGGATTGGCTGCGGACATCGCCGCCGCCCGCATCAGGTAAGGAATCCTCCATGGTCTGGAGCCTCATCGGCACACTCCTCAACGAACGCCCCCACAGTACGGCCATCGTGGTGCTACAAAGAAGGGGGGAAACCAATAGGTGTCGATACTGCTCTTCCCCAGGCCTCTCCCGCGGTGCGTTCGGACCAGAATCTCGAGGCGAATCCAGCGGTGGCGATGAGGGCCTCCCAGGAGGCCCGAAACATGGGAACACGAGGGAAGGGTAGCGGTGTCGGTACCTTTTCCTTCTCTGAATAATGCAGTCGGACCTGGGCCAGAAGAGCATCCCGCAAGAACACGAGACCCTCCGCCGGCCAAAACATACAGAACCTTCCAGGGTACCCTGCCCAGGATGCGCAATAACATCCAACAGACTCAAAGAAGACTACAGCAACATATATGATCAAGACAATCATCATTGAAGAAACATGGGCCAGCTCTCGCGAAGTTTCTCAAGCCAAACCTGGGCCAGTGTTCGTCTTAAAGCTGAAGGGGCGAACGCGCTCAAGAAACTGGGCCAGCTCTGTGGCGAGTTGGTCGAGAAACGCTGGCCCAGCTTTTCGGGAGGAGGCTTCTTAATCATATGCTCGACTGCCGGGGAAGTCGGCTACACGCAAGAATGACCCTAAGTAAGAGTGACCTTTGGTGCGCGGCTTGATGGGGGCCGCGGGGGGACCAACCACAGGCGCGCAAGACGCTACCGTCACACCGCGCTCAACGATCGGGAGGCCCCAGTGGACCCGCACCCGGGAGGAGGTTTCTTAATCACATGCTCGACTGTAGGCCACCCTCCCCGAACCGACCTCGATCGTAGACCTCGTTCCGACTGCAAGGAGCGCCGCGTGAGAAGCGATGGGAACAATAACATCCAGGATGTACAAGAACATCCAACCTTCCAAGGCACCCTCCCCGAACCGACCTCGACCTTTTTACCTCGTTCCAACTGCACGGAACGCCGCGTGAGGAGCGACGGGGACAAGAACATCCAGGATGCACAAGAACATCCGACCTTCCAAGGCACCCTCCCCGAACCGACCTCGATCTTCTGACCTCGTTCAGACTGAACGGAGCGCCGCGTGAGGAGCGATGGGGACAATCACATCCAGGATGCACAAGAACATCCCACCTTCCAGGGCACCCTCCCCGAACCGACCTCGATCTTTTGACCTCGTTCAGACTGAACGCAGCGCTGCGTGAGGAGCGATGGGGGCAAGCACATCCAGGATGCACAAGAACATCCCACCTGTCAAGGCACCCTCCCCGAACCGACCTTGATCTTCTGACCTCGTTCAGACTGAACGGAGCGCCGCGTGAGGAGCGATGGGGACAAACACATCCAGGATGCACAAGAACATCCCACCTTCCAGGGCGCCGTGCGCGCCCGTCCAGCTGCTCGGCAGCCTTCGCCGGCTCTGCTCCTGGGCTCGGGGCCGCCCGGAGGCGCGCGAGTGCGCGGAGGCCCCGCGAGGCGCCGGGCCACAGCTGCCAGGCGTGGGCCGCGAGAGGGGCTGCCCCCGCGGCCCAGAGCAGCCCCGCGAGCGACGCCGGGCCCCACAGGCCGGCGGCCCGCCCGGCGGCCAAGAGGGCCGCGTGCACCAGCGGGTGGAGCAGCCAGCACGGCAGCAGCAGCGCCACGACCCCGCAGGGCCGGTTCGGGCACCCCTCGGGCTGCCACGCGCCGCGCCCCTCCAGGAAGAGGAAGCAGCGGGCGATGTGGGCAGCCCCCTGGCCTCCCGCCGTCGCCTCGGGGGACAACCAACAGGCTCTGATACACCGCTGCTCCCCAGACCTCTCCCTGGGTGCGTTCTGCCCAGGATTTCAAGGCGGGCCCAGCCATGGCGGCGATGGCATCCCAGGAGGTCCCAAGCTGGCAACAGACACCGGGGACGGGTGGCGGTATCGGTGCCTTCTCCTCCTCTGAGCCTCGCGGAGCCCCAGCAGCATGCCGCCCCAGGTCAGCAGCAAGACGCTGCCGACGAGCGAGCAGTAGTCCCGCCAGCCGGCCGCGCAGCCCGGGCCGCGCCAGGCGGCCGTCCACTGGGCGGTGAAGCCGCTGGCCACAGCGAGCAGCTCGCACGCCAGGGTGCCTCGCCGCAGCCCCGAGAGCAGGAAGCCGCCCCGCGCCGTGGGCAGGAAGAGGGCGCATGCGCCGGGTGCTGCCGCAGGTGGCCCTGGCTGAGAACCCAGACGCCCTCGAGTCATGAGAACAACGCATTTTTTTTGTGTGCTGCTATCTTTTTCCTGGGGGCCCTTTACGGGGCTTCGGGGCTGTCAAACCACGGCTCAGGATGAAACACCGGCCCTGGGGAACGAGGGGGGCCGACGCCATGAGGAACTCATGACGTCGGGGGTCTGGGAGAATGGCCCCAACTTTGATGGGGAGGCCGCCACGGCTTCCATACAGCCGGGCTGCTGAAATAAGGCACGCTGAATTCTTTTATGGTGCGACCCGGACCCCCGACGTCATCATTTTTCCCATCCTGAGGTGTTAATCCTCGTATTGAAGGGACAGCGCCCCGCATTCTTCCTCCTCTTCCTTCTTTTCCTTCTTCTTCTCCTCCTCCTTCTCCTCCTCCTCGTCCTCCTCCTCCTCTTCCTCCTCCTCCTTCTCCTCCTCCCTCTCCTCTCTCTCCTCTCTCCTCCCATCCCTGCCTCTGCCCCCCGCGTGTCCACCATTTCAGCGCACCCAGTACGGCGTTTCATAGCCCCATAGGGAGTTCCACCGAAGGCCGGTAGCTGCGACCACATGCGTCCCGCGCCACCCAGTACGGCGCTTCGTGGCCCTATAAGGAGCTCCACCGAAGGCCCCAATGACTGTAACATGCGTCCCGCACCACCCAGTACGGCGCTCCGTGGCCCCATAGGTTACCACATGCGCCCCGCACCACCCAGTACGGCGCTTCGTGGCACTATAGAGAGCTCCACCGAAGGCCTCAGTGGCTGTGACCACATGCGTCCCGCGCCATCCAGTACGGCGCTTCGTGGCCCCATAGGGAGTTCTACTGAATGCCCCATTGGCTGTGACCACATGCGTCCCGCGCCACCCAGTGCGACGCTTCGTTTCCCCATAGGGAGCTCCACCGAAGGCTCCAGTAGCTCTAACCACATGCGTCCAGCGTCACACAGTGCGGCGTTTCGTGTCCCCATCGGGAGATCCACCGAAGGCCCCAGTGGCTGTGACCACATGCGTCCCGCGCCACCCAATACGGCGTTTCGTGGCCCCATAGGGATCTCCACCGAAGGCCCCAGTGGCTGGGACAAAATGCGCTCCCCCCGCTCGTTTTAACACACCCCTCACGCGTTTCGTGCCCCCATGCGGAGCTCCACCGAGGGCCGCAGTGGCGACGTTCGCATGCTCCCCCGCCCATCTCGGCATACCCCTCACGCGCTTCGTGGCCCCAACGGGAGCTCCATCGAAGGCCCCGATGGCGACGTTCGCATGGCGGCCTCGCTCCATTTCGGCACACCCCTCACCCGCTTCGTGGCCTCATATGGAGCGCCACCCGAGGCACCAGTGGCTGCGCCCGCATGCGTTCCGAGGAGGAGGAGGAGGAGGAGGAGGAGGAGGAGGAGGAGGAGGAGGAGGAGGAGCAGGAGGAGCAGGAGGAGCAGGAGGAGCAGGAGGAGCAGGAGGAGCAGGAGGAGGAGGCCCCATCAGGAGAGCCACCGACGGTGGCACCCACAAGGCTGGAAAGGGGGGTCCCGGCGAGCCCGCGGGGTCCGGGGAACTGCGGGCCCCTCTCGAGCCCGCCCTGCCTCTCGTTTCGGCGCCGTGCCTGCAGACCCCCCCCCACCCCACTCCACGAGGGTGAAGTCGGGCCTGTCCCCCTGCAGGGGATCTTCCACGAAACACAAAGATACCCCAACAATAAGAAAAGACAGTCCAAACTTAGTCTGGGGACTATGTTTTGAATGTTGTTTGGCCTTTTTGGTGTATTTTTTGGTATTCCTTATGTTTCGTCGAAGATCCCACTGTAGGGGGACGGGCCCGACTTAACACGAGGGCCCACAGGGGGCCCCCCACGGGGGTGCGCGGAGCGGGAGCCCCCCCGGGGGGGCCAGGACCTGCCTCGAGCAGCACCCGCATGCGCTCCACGCGACGCACGCGCAGAGCGCCCCCGACACGTGCGGCAGCCCCTCTCTGGCGGCGAGCGACGGGGGGGAAGTGAGTTATGATGTTCCAACCTACTTTTCGCCTTGACCGCCAGGCAGAATTTCGAGCACCACAGAAATGCCGAAACTCGAGGGTTTTCACGCATCGGGCCCTGGGAGACACTCGTTCGACACTGTTTCGACACTCTTTTGACACTCTTCTGGGTACTTGAAATTATTTCCGGGATGTGGTCCTTAAGTGCGATGGGAACAACATAAGAAGTGAGGAGGAGAAGGCCTTCTCAGAAGGCGGCGGGACTTCTCAGACGCCCTCGCGCCTTCTGAGAAGCTCTCGGTGTCTCCGGGGAAGGCTCGGGCAGCTTCTCAGAAGGCCGGGGGGGCTTCCGAGCCTTCTGAGAAGGACCGCGCCTTCTTGGGGCCGTCCTGGGGCCGTCTTGGGCCGTCTTGGCGCCTCTTGGGCCGTCTTGGCGCCCTCCTGGGCCGTTTTGGGGCCTTCTTGGGGGCCTCTTGGGCCTTCTTGGGGCGCTCTTGGGGCCCTCTTGGACAGTCTTGGACGCCTCTTGGCCCGTCTTGGCGCCCTCTTGGGCTATTTTGGGGGCCACTCCCCCCCCTCGCTCGCCGCCGACCTCCGGCGGGACCCACAGCGCTGCTCTGTGCTCCATTCGTGCTCGCGGCCGTGGCAGCTCCGCGGCGCCCACGGCGCCCCGGGCTCACCGTCGAGGCGCGGTGCTGGCAGGCGGCCCCTGCCGGGCGGAGCACACAGCGCATGAGAGCCCGGGCGGAGGAGGCATCAGCAGACAGCAGAGGTACAGTCGGGGCGTTGACCTAAGGAACCCTACATGAGGAGCGAGGCCCCTTGGTTCCAGGAGTTAAAAACTTCGAGTCCCGGTCGAAGACAGGAGGAGCACCTGAGGCAAGCTGTGAAACACTTACGGAACACGGAGCCCCTACCCAACGGAAAGGGTTCCTTCTTCAGGGCCCCGACTGTAGCCCCTCCGGCGGGACCCACAGCGATGCTCTGTACCGTCAGCTCGTACGGTAAGGACGCACGGTGAGGGTGCACGGGCCTCGGAAGGCCATGCCGGCACTTTGCGAGCGGGGCGCGGCCAGCGAAAACGGGCAAGGGTGGGCCGACGGGGAAGGATGCAAAGGGTACCGGGCAGCCTTGGAAAGTTGCTCATCCTTGCTATGCGGCTTGACTGTAGACCCAAGACGAAGCCAGGACGAAGACAAGTCTGGGCGAGGACAAATCGAGAACCTCTGAGATCCGGCGGCGCTGCATGCAGCGGGCGCCGCAGGCCTTCTCAGAGAACACTTCGGGATGCTCCGAGAGCCTTCCAAGAGCGCTCTGGAACGGATTTTTGGGAGTCCCGAAACGGTGCGGTGACGGACCGTGCGGTGACCTCGACATCCCCCAAGACCTCACCGCACGGCCCGTCACCGCACGGTCTTGGGGCCTCGGAGGCCCCCGTCGCCCGAGACGCCCTCGGAGAACGACGCGAGTCCCGAGACCGTGCGGTGACCCCGAATCCCCACCGACTCACCGCACGGTGTGGTCACCGCACCGTTTGGGGGCCCCCGAGGATTTTCGGGAGCGGCCAAGAGGGGGGTGTCCAAGAGGGGGGGGGTGCAAATCATGACCGGCGGCATGTGCGCGGCCCAGCGGGGGGGCCAGGGACGTAATGAAATAAGAAGAGGCGCCATGAAATCTGGGGGAATATCATGGCCCACGCCATGATATCCACCCCCCCTAGTCATCACCCCCCTCTTTGCCGCCCCCGAGGATCTGTCCTCGCCCTGACCCCGTCTGGGGACGCCTCCCCGCCCCGCCCATCTCTCGAGCGGGAGCCGACCGTCCGGGCATTCCTCTGGGGCTGCCGCGGTTCTTAGAATTCAGTCGGGCGTGTCCCCCCTACAGGGGGATTTTGGAGTCAAAAAATCGTCCCCACACTATTTGTTTGACTATTTTTGAGTCTTCCCCCTGTGGAGGGACACGCCCGACTTAATCTTAGAACCCAGAAACGTTCTAAGAACAGCAACGATGTTCTTAGAACGTAGTAAGCCCGATGTGTTAAAACAGGACGGTCCCAGCCAGAAATGTCCTTCGAACATGTCGTGCAAACTTTTCAACAAGGTTCTCAGAGAGCATTCTTCGGTAGGCCTATCGGCGAGCCAAGACCCTTCGCGACTGCTTGAATCTCCCGCGCCCCCCCCCCCTCTGGTGGAGCCGAAACGACCACGAAGGGGCTTCGCGCGGGAGCAGCGGGCGCCGCCGCCGCCGCGAGCGGTTCCAAACCCTGTACAGGCCGCCTCGCGGGGGGCGTGTTGACCCCGCTGGGTTCCCTCAGTGAACCCCAGCGCTGGCTGCGAAGAGGAGCTCTCGGAGCACGAGCGCAGTGATCACGAGCACGCATCGAACCTGGCATAAACACACGATCCCTTTAGGGGGTAGGTGTTTCAAGGCGTTTCCTCTTCCCCCTTGGGGATGGGTTTATCGTTGTTCCTCAATCATAAACACCTGCTCCCCAAGCCGACCGGCAGCCAACGAGGACCAATGACCCCCCCACGCGATCCCAGCCAACAAAAACATACTACACTTTTGGGTACAATGTTGGGTCATGTCCGGGGGCTCAGGAGCACGTTGTATTGTTCTAAACAGGGACGGCGGGGGTACCCTTATATTGCCTGTTGCGCGCAAGGCCTCCATCCATGTCAACAAACAATGCGACGTGCACTTCGCGGCCAAATCTGGATCATGCGGGGCACCCCGCGATCACTGTCCATTTAGTTTTTGATCAGGGCGGCGGGGGTGCTGGCGTATTGCCTCCTGTGTGCAAGCTCACCAGACACTATGATGGCCTCCCCGCCGCGATTGTGCATGGTTTGACAAGAATGGTTGGGGCCAACATGTTTCCCTATGTGTGCTGTCACATGCACGGGCGCACCTGGCTGGACCAAGCGGCGCACATGGCGCATGTGGAGCATGCGGCGCATCTGGCGCGCCAGGCGTGCCTGGCACGCTTGGGCCCCAGGGGTGCCTGGCGCACATGACGCGCCTGGCACGCGTGGCGCATCTTGCCCCAGCGTCGCGCACGTAGGGTTTGTGTTGGTTTCCAGAAGCTGTCCATCCATAGATGACCGCTGCACATGCTGCGGCTCGGGTGCCCCTTATCTGCTGGGAGGGCGGGTGGGAGTGAGATGGACAGCTTGCAGGCAGGGAGCGTGTCGTGACCCCCCCTCCCCCTGCCCCCTCACCCTGGGTCTGGCCGGGGCGCCCTGCGGGTCGTTAGGGCGTACAAAGTCGCATCAGCGAGGAAACAGCAACAATTGATTCTACATAGGTTCGGACCCATTTTGGTCTCCTGGCGGGGGGGGGGGGGCTAGTGGGGGACCCTTCATTCGTTGATCGATCGCCTCCAGAACGGCCCCAAGGCAGCCCGAAACGCTCCGAAGAGAACCCCTAGGAGTGCCCCAAAACGCGCCCAGGAGGCCCCAAAGCGACCCCCAAGAAACTCCCAGGAGGCTCCCAAGATGTTCCCAGAGGCCCCCTGAGAACCGCCAAGAGGCACCCAATACGTCCCGAGAGACTTCCAAGACGCCCCAGATGCGCCCAAAGAGGGCCCAAAAAGCCGCCAGGCCCCAAGAGGCTTCCAAGAGACCCCGAGAAACATTCCAAGAGACTCCGACAAGCACCTGAGAACCCTCTGTCTCACAGAAGCTCCCCGAGCTCTCCAAATGATGCCGCGCTCCCCCGATGAGGGCAGCTCCCCTAAGCATCGTTCCTGGATGGGCTAGAGGGGATACGCGAAGCGTGAAGCATGTACCCTCATCCTCTACTGCACTTCCGGCCAACACAGAGTAATCGTTGATAAGAATCTCACGCGCCCTCTGAGCTGCAGCGGGTGGAACTGTTGTTTCCTCTTCCATCCTCCACCCCGTTTTCCCCTCCGGGGAGGGGTCTACCACTGCTCTATATTACTA
>CAUYUJ010021656.1:90301-120301 GCA_963575745.1 Prorocentrum cordatum | reverse complement strand
TAGTATATGCCTCCATTATGAAAAATCCATATCCAAATCGGAATCCGAAGTCGAACCGAAGCGGAATCGTGCCCATCGATCGGCAGGCGGGTGTGGGCCTCTAGTGCGAAAAATCGGCATCCCGATCGGAATCCGAAGTCGGATCGAAGCGGCACCGGGCGCCATTGACATCGGACCGAACCGCATCGGAGGCGTCGAGCGGTGAGTCTTGACCAAGAGACCTCCAAGCTTCCCAGAGCAAGAATGCCCGGGTATTTTGGGTGACCCACAAGGGGGTCAAGCTGAACGGGGGTGGTGCAATAGATTTTGGGCAAATGCATTGCAAATGCATTGCGCCAGATAACTGTGTTGCATTGTGCCGCAAGTAAGGCGTTGCACGCGAACATCCAACAATACACTTGCGCCCCGGAATTGTACCACACGCCCCAGATGCAGTGCACCACCCCTATATATATGTGTGTATGTATATACATATATACACTATGTATACATATATATATACATATACATATACATATACATATACATATACATATACATATATACATACATACATACATACATACATACATACATACATACATACATACATACATACATACATACATACATACATACATACATACATATATACATACATATATACATTCATACATACATACACATGCATACACACATACGTACATACATACATACATCCATACATACATACATACATACAGACACATACATACATACATACATACATACATGCCTGCATGCATACCTACCTACATACATACATACATACACAATACATACATACATACACACACATACATACATACATACATACATACATACATCCATACATCCATACATCCATACATCCATACATACATACATACATACATACATACATACATACATACATGCATACATACATACATACACACATACATACATACATGCATGCATACATACATACATACATACATACATGCACCCATACTTACAAACATACATACATACATACATACACACACGTACATATATATATGTATGTGTGCATGTATGCATGCATGCATGTATGTATGTATGTATGTACGTACGTACGTACGTACGTACGTACGTATGTGTGTATGTATGTATGCATGCATGCATGCATGCATGCAGGCAGGCAGGCAGGCAGGCAGGTATGTATGTATGTATGTACGTATGTATGTATGTATGCATGTATGTATGTATGTATATGTATACGTATATGTATATGTATATGTATATGTATATGTCTATGTATATGTATATATATATATGTATTGCACCACCCCCTGGTCGCTGGACCCCCTCTTGGGTCACCTCGAGGTGTGCGGCGCGCCAGCGGCGGCGGGCTACTGCCACTGCACGGGCAGGCCGGCCAGGCCTGGGGGCGGCTCCGGCTGCGGCGCCTGCGCGGGGCGGGGGCGGCACGGCCTCGCCCGGGGACCTCCTCTGCCTCCCCCCTCCCTCCCCCTCCCCCTCTCCTCCTCCCCCCCCCTCCTCCTCCTCCTCCTCCTCCTCCTCCTCCTCCTCCTCCTCCTCCTCCTCCTCCTCCTTCCCTTTCCCCTCCCGCGGGGACGGCGCCCCCGCCCGCTCCGCTCCCGGCCGCGCTGCAGGTGGGCCGCATGCGCCCGCCCGCCCGCCGCACAGCTCGCCCGCGGATCGCCCTCGCCCGAGATCGCCAGAGTCGGCCCGTGCGTGTCCCGACTTCGGGCCCCGATCGAGACGCCCTCGCAGAGTCGACGAGGCGCCCCCCGAGGGAGCCCCCGAGGAGGAGAACGAGGATGAATTCCTCCCTCTCCTGCTCCACACCCGCCCGATCCTCGCCTTCCCGATGTTCATCCTCGCCACCTTCGCGTCGAAATGCATCGGATCGGTGACGCAACGCCCGAAGGCGGCGGCGCTGCCGGCCGCCCGGCGCGGCGCGGCGCGGCGCGGCGCCTGCGGCGCCGGGGGCGCCGCGGGCGCGGGCGCCGCGCCTGCGGGCTGCGGCGACGCGCGCCGCCAGCCGCGCGTGGCCCGCAGGCGCCGCAGGATCGCCTGCGCGCTCGGGCCCGCGCGGCCCCGGCCGTTCCGCCCCCCATCGGCGTGCGGGCACGGCTCCTGTCCACGTGAGCGGCGATCGAGAGCGGGTCTTGCGCGACAGTGCTATCCACTTGAGCGACGATCAAGGACGGGTCTCGCGCGACGATCAAGAACGATTCCTATCCACTTGAGCGACGATCCGATCCGCTGGAGCGACGATCCACTTGAGCGACGGCTCCGATCCACTTGAGCGATGGCGTGCCACGAGATCCTGGCGCTGCAATTCTGTTCGCACCTGGCCTTTTCGCCCTGTGTCCGGTCCCCAGGGTCCGCACAGATGGCTCCAGCTCGAAGAATGACGCAGAAAGATGGGGTCTGAGGCTCCTGGCGGGATTTGCCGCGATATGCTGTATTTCTTCACCACGTCGGATTGCAGGGTAGCGACCTTACGCGGTGGCTTACGCAGGCCGCCAGCGCGGCCGCTGTATTGGAGACGAGGGCGCTTGCGCGCGACCTTTACGCGGGCAGCTTACGCGCCAATGTCAGCGCATACGGCCCCGTGTTTTTGCGTCGCTCGCTTGGCTCTGACGCCCGGATTATCAGGGATAGCTGCGGTCTGGGGTAGCTCCAAAATGGGACCCCGATGCGCGGATCTGCAGCTACCCCGGACTGTCCCCAGCCCTGATGCTTCGGGATGGTTGGACGCCCGAATCATCCAGCATAGTTGCGATCCAGGGTCACTCTAGTTTAATTGGGCCCGAGGCGCGAATCCGTAGCTACCCCTGACTGTCCCCAGCCCTGATGACTCTGATATTGGCGGCGCGCATAAAGGGGCCGGAGGGAGGGGGAAGGCTTCTTGGAAGGAGGCTGCTCGTCTTAGAAAGCGCCAGCCCTATACCTGCAGACGAAGCCCGTGCCTTCTGAGAAACAGGGTGCTTCTGAGAAGCCTTCCTCCCTCCCAGAACCCCGACGCCATGTTTTTTTATTAACGCCGACCCCAAGAGGTCTCGACCAGTTCCCTGGGGAGACCCGCTCTTCATCCTGAATCGTTCTTTGACGGCCCCAGGGCCCAGTAGAAGGGCTTCTCGAGGCCGAAGACAGCAAAAAGCTCGCCGTCGTGATTTTTCACAGCGCGAGGGACCCCTCCGCCTCCGCCTCCGCCCCCCCCAGGGGATCCTTGAGGAGGAGGAGGAGGAGGAGGAGGAGGAGGAGGAGGAGGAGGAGGAGGAGGAGGAGGAGGAGGAGGAGGAGGAGGAGGAGGAGGAGGAGGAGGAGGAGGAGGAGGAGGAGGAGGAGGAGGAGGAGGAGGAGGAGGAGGAGGAGGAGGAGGAAGAGGAGGAAGAGGAGGATGAGGAGGAGGAGGAGAACGAGTAGGAGGAGGAGGAGGAGGAGGAGGAGGAGGAGGAGGAGGAGGAGGAGGACGAGGAGGAGAACGAGGAGGACGAGGAGGAGGACGCCGAAAGCCATTTGGCCTCTTGCGGGCCAGCCGATCCCGATCGATCCATCGGGGTCGGTCGGCGCCTGCCGCCCGATCGATCGCGGTGGCAGGGCGCATCGCGCATCGGCCAGCCCCCGAGGCCGGGCTCACGCGCGCCGCGCGCCATCTTCTGCGGCAGGGGGCCACCCGTGCCTCCCTGCCCCCTGCCGCAGGCCGCGGCGCTCGCGGCCGCGCTGCGGCCCACCGGCGGGGCGCCGCCACATCGCCGAGGAGGAGGTCCAGAGGGCGCTGCACACCGCCGTGAGCGGCAGCAGAGAGCCCAGGACAGGCTCCTGCTCCGCCTGCGGGCGGCGGCCGAGCGCCTGGCCGCCCATCGCTCTGCCCAGCCAGCGATGGCACGAGACGGGAAGGGCAGAGGCAGCGGCGGCCGAGGCGGCAAGGGCCACGCCCAGGAAGGAGCAGCGCCCCCAGCAGCGCCCCCTTGGCGCCAGGAGAGGTGGCAGGGCGCTGGATGGCAAGAACAGCAGTGGAATGCGGAGCCAGCAGGCGAGGACCCGCCCTGGCGCAGAACGCTATCACGGCCGCGGCGCTCTGGCCAGGCCAGCCCTCGCCAATGGCAACCGCAGCAGCAGCAGCAGCAGCAGCAGCAGCAGCCCAGCCAGCCCCCATGGCAGCAGCAGCAGCAGCAGCAGCAGCAGCAGCTGCAGCAGCAGCCCAGCCAGCCCCCATGGCAGCAGCAGCAGCAGCAGCAGCAGCAGCTGCAGCAGCAGCCCAGGGCGGGCAAAGGCGGCCAGGCCAGCTCCAGCAAAGCGGACCAGAGGGCTCAAAAAGTCATTGACTCTGTGGCAGCCTGCACGCTGGACGAGGCAACCTCCCACCCAAAGTGGCAGGCGCCCCCAGCCGACCGCGCAGGCATCCAGAAGTTTCTGAGCAGCGCGGACCAGAGGCTGAGGAAGCTCGGCGACCTGGTCGTCGCCAAGCAGGCCGCGGGCGACAGCACGAAGGAGCAGTTGATGGAAATCTCGGTCATCAAATACCAGAAGCTGGTCACGAGGAGGCCGAATGACCAGCTGCAGGTGCTCAGCAAGAGGCGCAAGGCCGTCAAACTCGAAGTCATCGCCCTCGAGGCCAAGACGAACGAGCTGCGGGACGACCTCAAGGCCAAGCAGCAGGAGTTGAGGCAGCTCGAGTCCAACATCGCCGACGTGCGGGCCGTGCTCGCCGACGGCGGCGCGGCGGACGACGAGGGCGACTGGGGCGCGGACGGGTTTGGCTTGGCACCGAGCTGGGATGCCTTCCACAAGGCCGTGATCGACAGGCGCCTGAACAGCGAAGCACCTGGTGGCGGATTTACAGCTTGGCCAGCGGGAGTGGTGGGGCGATCGCCACGCTCAAGAGCCAGCTCGGCAGGCAGCGCAACCAGAGGCTTCGCCGATCAGGTGGCCAAGGCGAATGCGGAGCGGGCCCGCCAGCAGCAGCGCCATGCCGAAGCCGAGCATGAGTTTGCTGCCGAGCTGGCGGAAGTCAGGGGGGTCGCCCGAGAGCAGGCGCGAGTTCGCGACGCAGATAAAGACCAGGATAATCAGCCATGACGCAGCCTTCAGTCAAGCCAAGGCAGAGGCCGAAGCGGCGACCCAGCGGGCAAATCACCTGCATGAGCAGCTTGAGTATGCTCGAGCGGAGCACCGAGCGCAGCCGCAGCCCCAGGACAGGGTCTACCAAGACCTGCTGCGGGCAAGAGCCGAGGCGCAAGAGGCATTGCGACAGGCCCAGCACGAGAGCGCCCAAGCGACAGCTACAGCGGGCACTCTCAAGCAGCAGCTCACCAGGCAGGAGCTGGTCATGGAAGAGAAGCTCCAGGAGGCCAAAAAGAACCACGCCCTCGAGCTTGAAGCTGCCGCCGAATCAGCCAGGGTCCAGGCAATCGCCCAGGCCCAAGTGGTTGCCAATGCCAAGGGAAAAGGGGCCCTCCCGCCGGCAGAAGCGGCCAGGCTGCAAGGGATCGTCCAGACAGCAGCACGGCAGCAGGATCGGCTCAGGCAGACCAAAAGCGAGCTCGAGGCAGCTGAAGCCCGCATACACGAGCTCCAGCAGTACTCCAAGCTTGAGGCGGGCGCTGCGCAGCGTGCAGTACAGGTTGCATACCACGAAGCAGCGGAGCTGAGAAGCACCAACGAGGAGCGGCAGATCCCGCACGAGGTGCAGGCATTGCAGTTCGCCCTGCTAAGGACTAGAGCAGAGGAGGAGGAGATTGCGAAGGCCAGCCTGAAGGACAAGGAGGCAATGCGGGCAGAGCTCGAAGGCAGTGCTGAGCGAATAAGGTCGAGTCTCACCCGCCAAGTCATGATAGAAGAAGCGAGCGCACATGACTTGCAGCTGCACACAGAGAGCCTGCGACAGGAACTGAGCAGCTACGCGGTGCAGCTGAGCGAGCAAAGGTCCAACGCAGAGGTGCAGGAGCAGGCGCTGGAGGAGGAGCTCGCCCAAGCCCTCACCTTCAGGATCGCCAGCATGGAGGAGGCCTCCGCCATGGAAGACTTTGCCAGCCAGCAGAGGACGGGCAGGGGGGAGGCCATTCACCTCGCGCTGCAAGAAAGCCTCCAGCGCTCCAGCACGCTACACACCGAGCTCGACGCCATCGCAAAGAAGGAGGAGCAGGGCGCGTCGGAGACAGAGGAGCTAAAGCTGAGAATGCAGAGCCTGGAAGCCATTGCAGCCAGCAGGGAACGTGAACGCAAGGCCATGGTCAGCCTGTACGCCGAGATGAGGCAATACGGGCAGGAGGGCTACGACTTCACCCAGAGGGCAGCTCATCACCTCGTCCAAGGGGGCCACCCCCCAACGTCCCAAGAGTCCATGAACGACTACCAGGAGGCCGCTGACCTGTACGAGGAAGCCAGAGGAGCAGCCGAGGCAGCGACCGCCCCAGCGGAGTCCCCCGTTGCGACCAATCTCCCAACTGGTGCAGCCGAGGAGCGCCCAGCCAACAGGGGCCGTAGGCAGAGCAGCTCCTCGCCTCGGAGGCCAGCATCAACCAGGTCAGCCAGGTCAGCAGCCCGCCAGACCGACGAAGGCGATGTACCCCTCATAGAGCGTGACAGGTCCAGGGGCCCCGACAGGCCAGACCCGCATGAGGAGGCAGAAAGATACGAGCGCGAACAAGATGAGTTGCGCAGACAAGATGCTGAGGAGAAAGCACAATGGGAAGCCGTACAGATGGAGGAGGAGCTGGAGTCCGTAGTGAGGGACCACGAGGCGGAGGAGATCCAAAGGCGCTACTACGAGGAGGCCCCCTTGACCCAGTTCGGCACAGTGGGCACGCAGGACTCCCAAGCGGAGGACGACGGCTCGGACCATGCGCCGATGATCTACCCCGCCAGCTGGCCGCCCTGGAGCCAGGATCACCCCACACCCGAGGAGGGTGAGGAGATGAGGGGAATCACGCAGCACGAGGCAGACACAGACCTGGCATCCACGTCAAGGGCTAGCTCGGTACCAGCAGAGGCAGAACGCGGAGGCGGCAGCGGCCAGCATCGAGAGGCAGTACGAGGGCATCGACATCCTGACGCGCCAGCACACCTCAGCCGCCGCCGCAGCTGCAGCCCTCGAAGAGGCGTTTGGACCCGCGCCCGCATTTCCAGGAGAAGACATCAGCCAGGCCCACAAGGGTCAGCGGGTAGACTCTGGAGAGTCAGGCATAGCACGTTTTCGTGGCCGAGTGGCCCGCAGGAGGGACGAGACAAGGGGCACAGCAACCCCCTCCCCTCCTGCAACTCCTGGAGCCGAGGAGCAGGCAGCAGCAGCGCCCGCTGGATCCCCCCGAGGGGGGGAGGGGGCCTAGCAGCGCCGCCAGGCTTCAGGTCATGCATGACAGAATTCACTGCCAGGAGGCGGCCGATGAGTCCAACAGGGCAGAGCACGACGGATGTGGGCTTTCTTCACGCTCTCCGATCAGTTCGACAGCATCGATCTCCTGGGCAGCATTGGGGAGAGCAGCTGGGGCCCAAAGCCCGCAGCACGGCAGTGGGGTCCTCCACTACGATGCTCGACCTACCCACCACCAGAGGCCTGAAAGCACGGCGGGCCCTGGGGTTAATTGCGACAGCCGTCTAGTAACAAAAAGACCAGCAGAGATTGCGACAGTCTCACGCACCAGATCAGGTACTTCCAGGAGTCCAAGGTCCCGAGGGGCCACGACTCCAAGCAGATGTGCTACCGCAACTGGCATTGGCAGTGGGAGGGCCACTCCCAATCGCAGCAGCCAGCATCAACAGCGGTATCAGTCACCTGGGTCTCGAGGGGCCAACGTGACACCACCACGGCCGACACGAGGGCCGCCCGCCGCGTCTCGAGGGGCGCTAGGCGGCAACCAAGGAGGCACACTACCAGGGAGGAGTGATGCATCCGCCAATCTGTCAGCACTTCAGGTCACAAGCCACCAAGATGGCCGCAAGGATGCGTTACCGGCTGCCCTTGCACTCAGCGTGTCCCCCTCCGCCATCCGAGTCCACGAGATCGAGAACGTGGAAGGGACCTTTCTCGACGGACAAAACTCGACTGGCAGCGAGGCAGAGGATGGCATGGAGCAATGCTACGAGGAGTGGAAGCAAGCGCGCGCAGTCGCAGCCTTCCGATCAGCCCAGCGGCGTGCACGCCGTGCACGGCGCGCTGCGGAGAGCCACAGTCGTCGGGACAACAGCAGCACCCACAACAAGTACCATGCCCTGGTGGTGGATCCAGACCCGACGGACCCAGCAGCTCAACCAGCATCACCAGTGGCCCCAGTCCCGACGGACCCAAGCAGCTCACCACGGCCAAACGGGTGGAAGCCAACGCTCCCCTCGGCATCAGCGCGCTCCCACCGCGGCACGGGTGCTACCAATCACCCAGACGCCCTGAATGGCGAACCTTATCGTCTACGTGACAACATGCTCCACGCCCAATCACGCGGGCTCTGTTCAGTCAGGCCGCGCGGGCTGGATCGGACGACTTGAACTACGATGAGGGGAGCCAAATGCCATCACTACCACCCGCGAAGCGGAGTGCGCCTCAGGCTGGGGCCATATCTCTAGCCCCGCCTACACGCTCCGCGACATCACAGCCACCTCCAGCCCATATTACCACTACACAAGGTCCCATTCTACAGGGCATGGAACTGGCGCCAGACGACGACATCGAGTACTCCCCCGAGTACGTCAATGCTGAGAGGGCCAGGCGTGGCCGAAGGCGACGGCAGCTCCCCACCACGGCAGCGCCAGAAAGAGGCCAAGCGGCAGTGCTGCCAGTTCTCAGCCAAGACCCAGTAGCCGAGACCCTTCGCGGCCGAGGCCGCGTCAACGTCTGCGCCGACGTCGACACTACGACCCTGCACAACATGGCAAGGATGGCGCTGGAGATGTGCCCATCACGCGAGCTGCCGACCAGGCGGACACACATCTACACGGACGGCAGCTACAACGGCATCCCACATACAGCCGCCTGGGCAGTAGTTATTGTCGACGAGTACGACGACGGGCGCAACTCACGAGGCCCGTTTGGTTTTCGGGGTTTCATTGCTGGCAAGGTCACCGAGTCCCTAGACGACATGGCAAACAACGAGAAGGTGACGGCATACACAGCTGAGCTCACGGCAGTACTTTGGGCACTAATGTGGGCCCTTGGTCAAGACACCGCCGCGCCCATCGAGATCACGCCCGATGCCCTCAACGTTATCAACCTGGCCAAAGGCGAAGCCCAATGCCACGTACATCCGAGGTTGGGGGCCGCCATTCGCACGCTTGCTGGCCTCCTCCAACAAGCCCGACCTACCCAGTGGCACCACATTAACTCGCACATTGGGCACCCTTGGAACGAGCTCGCAGATGGGATAGCAGATCAAGCTTCGGCCAGCGACCTGATGGACCCGAACATTGCAGCAGTGCAGGCGATCGCTCACAACAAGTTCCTTTCCTGGGAATGGTTACGCTCAGAGCCAGATGCGGTCAAGGCCGCATACCCGCCCTTGCGGAACAAAGACTTCATCATCGAGGCCACCCAGCCGCAGGCAGCCCCAGGAGCGATCCAGAGGCCCATCAGCACCACCACCATCAAGGCCGACCTCAACGTGAATTTGTGCACCTACAACTGCAGATCACTCAAGGCCGCCGTCAGCTTCAAGTCGGGCAAAGGCAAGGCGGCCGGCAAAAGCAAGCAGAGCCTCTCCAAGGTCACGCACCTAGCAGCACAGTTTGCTGACATGGGCCTGCACGTCGTGGCCCTACAGGAGACGCAGAGCGAAGGAGACGTCCGCAACGTAGGAGAATATGTTTGCTACTCCTCAGGCCACACGCAGCAGAACAGAGGATGCGACATCTGGCTCAACGTCTCCCAGCCAATCAGCGCGAGTGGGGCAGCGAAGTACCTAAGTGCCAAAGACACCCTCGTCCTCCACCAGCACGACAGGCTCTTGATCATCAAGGCCCGCGTTGCAGGCACAGACATGGTCATCGCATCAGCATATGCACCCCACGAAGACTCCCACGCGGCGGAGAAGAGAGAATTCTGGGAGTCTGCTCAGCGATTGTCTGCCAAGTACCGAGTGGACATCTTCATGGGGGACCTGAACGGGCGTCTTGGCGACTACGAGTCCCCAGGAGTTGGCGCCAGTGGGTACCCAGAAGCGACCAACGGCAATGGCAAGCACATCATCAGCTTCGCTGCCGACACCAACATGGAGGTCATCAACACCACGAGGGATCCAGGCAACAACTCATTTACGCATGTCGGATCGAAGGGGCAGCACCACAGGATAGACTACATCCTGCTGAGCTCCTCGATCGCCCCGTACGTTGCGAGCTGCAGCACGGAGCCAGGTCTGGACCGAGGCACAGCTGCACAAGACCACATACCAGTACTAGCCACCCTCAAGTGGGCCGTCTGCAAGACCACCAAGGCCTCAGGACCGAGGCCCGACCTGACCAACTTGAACAACGACGTCGCCAAGGCCAGCTTCAAGGAGATTCTCAAGCAGGCCCCGATCATCCCCTGGGAGGTGGACGTCAACACTCACTGCGAGGAGGTCACCAGGGTCGTCAACGACGCGGCCATCCAGGCCTTCGGCAAGGCCGTCAAGGCAGCGAGGAAGCCCTATGTCACCAAGACTACCATGGGCCTAATCCGAGCCAGGCGCCTCACACTCCGAGTCCATCGCGCAGTGCTCAGAGGAGAAGCCCATGACGACCGACCTGGACGACTAGTAGCCCACGCCCACTCTCTTCTTGGAGGCGAAGTAGGGGACTCACTGTCCCTGTGGAGCAGAGAGCGTGGCGACGACGATGGCACCATCCACGACATCCACGACTACGCGCACCTCCTCATGAACTGGACGATCTCGCCCATGGTCTACGCCATGGCCATCCTTTCCTTCCTCACCAAGTCTGGGCCCCTCGTTGCCTCGGCCGTCGAGAAGGACCGAAGTGCATTCCTCAGTCGGCTTGCCTCAACTGCGTCCTCCGCCTCCGCTGCGAACGACGCTGCGGCCCAGTGGAAGGCTTACCGCGACCTACTAAGGTATGGCGGGAGGAAGGCGAAGTTCCCAGCAGGAAAGCCTATGCGGCTCGACAAGGATGGAGAGGTGATCCACAACTCCCAGGACATGGCGGACCAGGAGCTCAACCATTTCGCGAAGATACAGGCGGGCAAGATCGTGACAGCGGATGATCTTGCCAACAAGTACAATCACGACAGCAAGACCAGGCCCTTCGACGGCATGCTGGATCTCTCCATGGTGATGCCCCTGGCCGTTTGCCAGGCCCAGTTCGCCGCGGCCAAGGCTGGGACGCAAGGAGGCCCCGACGGGCTCACGAACGCTGTCCTCAGGGCGGCCCCCACAGAGGCAGCGAGGCTACTGCACCCCCTCTTCACCAAGGTGGCGACCACTGTACGGGAGCCGCTGAGCTTCAAGGGTGGAGACCTGGTCGCAATTCCCAAAGGAAAAGGCGACCCACGGTACCTCCAAGCCTACCGCGAGATCCTCTTAAACAACGTCCTGGGCAAGCACCACCATAAATACCTAAGGACCATGCTCAACACTACCCTCGCCATAGCGCTGGAGGACATCCAGGTTGGCGGCCGGCCCAAGCGAGGGGTGGACATGGCGGCCCTAGCAGCGCGCCTCTTCACAGAGAGAAGTCAGGCCCAAGGGAAGTGCTCCATGATTAGCTGCTACGACTTAAAGGAGGCCTTCTACTCGGTTGTAGTCCAGCTGGTTCATGGCATCCCAGGCGAGGAGGACGAAGTCAAGGAGGTGCTAGAGAACCTCGAGGTTCCCCTGTGGGCCCAGCCACAACTGGAGCACCTCGTGGCCAACCCAGGGATACTCGACACAGTGTTGGACGGCTCCCACCTGGCTGCCCTCATTGCAGAAGGTTACCGCAACAGGTGGACATCACACAGGTTCTCCCAGAACCTCATGGCGCCGCACAAGGGCACGAGGCCTGGCGTGCCCCTGGCCGACGCGGACTTCAATCTGCTATTCGGGCGAGTCCACCGCATGATTGACAGCTACCTTGCGCAGCGAGGGCTACGACCCCAGGGCAAGCCTCTTGACAGCAGCTTCGCATGCGACACCGACCCCACAGATGGGCCACTCCAGGAGCATGAACCTCACGGCCTATCGTTCGTCGACGACCTAACGGGCATGCACGTGTTCACCAGCCCCGACCACATTCAGCATGAGGCCACGGGTTTCTGCGAAGCAGTCTACTGCGCCGCCAGCACCTTCGGCCTCCAGCTGCAGCTCACCAAGACCAAGGTGATGATCGACTTCAGTGGGCCTGGGAGCCGGCAAGCTCGGGCCAGTTTCTATTCCAATGGAGTGCCGAGGATCGAGGTCCCCCTCGCAGAGAGTTACGTCGAGGTTGTTCGTCACCACAAGCTCCTCGGGACCTAAGTGACCGACAATGCATCCCCTGGGGTGGATGTCGCAGTGAAGGTAGCCACTGCAGCGACATCCACGAGGCCTCTCCATCGCGAAGTCCACCGACGCTCAGAGCTGGCCATCAAAGACAAGGCCTACCTAGCCGACAGTGTGGTGCTATCCCAGCTACTATACAATGCGTCTACCTGGCCCGAACTTACAGCAGGCCAGGCCAGGAATTTCAACAACCAGTATATCGTGAACTACGCTGCCGCGCAAAGGATCACTTGGAAAGTACGACAGAAAAAGGAGGTCACGAACACCCAGATTCTCGAAGGGGTCGACAAGCTGCCCCCAGAGATAGTCCTACGACTTGAGCGGCTACGACTATTTGGTAGATGCCTCAACTGGGGACCCCTGCGCCTCCGCCGACTACTTAGCCAAGCATGGGATGGTAGTTACGGCTGGGTGGCACTGCTCCGCCGCGACCTAGACTGGGTCCGCGACCACACAGGACCTGACGAGCGTGGTGGAGCATACACGCTCGAGGATTGGAAGGACTGGGCCAGGAACGGCTACCAAAGCTACCTCAGCGCAGTAAAGAAAGCTTGCCAACGCGGCAAAGCTCGCCAGTACGATCGCGACCACCAAGCTCGATGGCGGCTACGACTCCAACGGTGGACCAACACGGAAGCCATCTCGCCCTTCCCAGACCAGCACTTCGAGCAGCAGCGCAAGTACTTATGCTACCACTGCGGACGTACTGAAGCCAGCGCAGCAGTGCTACGAGCACACGTCACCAAGGACCACACCTCGTCGGGTCATCCTATCTCGTGGGCAACTGGTTCGGTCTGCTACGGATGCGGCATGGATTACCACACTACAAACAGGCTGGTCAAACACTTGCTGAGAGTGCGCAGGTGCGCTCGACATTGGCGAAAGACACGTCCAGCAATCCTTAGCAGAGCCGAGCTGCAGCACAACCAGCAAGTTGTGCGCGAACAGCAGCAGGCGAACAGAAGGGCGGGCAGGCCCATCGACTGGGCAGAGAAGCCTGCAGTCCCTGCTCGTCCTCCAGAAATGCATACGGACGAGGACAGCGACGACAACAACGGCGGCCACTACGAGAGCCTAGAGCTCCCCTTCATCGAGGAGCCACCACCGCCGCCAGCTGCTGTACCCAGGCCCAGGCCAGCTCGAACGCTATACGTGCTGCATCTATTCAGCGGCCGTCGCCGAGAGGGAGATGTTCAGGATTGGTTCGACCGCCTCAGCAGTCGGGCTTCTTGCGACATACACATGCTCAGCCTGGATATCGCCAACGACCCGACCTTCGGCGACCTGACATCAGAAGTCGCAGTCAGCAAGTGGCGAGGCATGGCACAAGCAAGGAGAATTGCAGGAGTCATCGGCGGACCGCCGTGCGAGACCTGGAGCCGAGCGCGCCACTTGCCCCCCAATGACTGCAGGGGTCGCCCACCAAGACCCCTAAGGAGCAGCAACAGCTTGTGGGGCCTTCGCTACCTTTCCCGTCCAGAGATGGAGCAATTAGCGATAGGCAACCGCCTATACAGGACACAGCTGGAGCTCATGTACATGTGCCTCAACCTTGGAGTCCCAGGCATGCTCGAGCACCCGTGCGAGCCCACCGAGGAGCACTTCGCCAGCTCCTGGAAGGTCCCCGAGACGCGCCACCCCCTGAACCAGCAGGGAGTCGAGCTGATCACAATCGACCAGTGCACCTGTGGAGCGCGTTCGAGGAAGTCCACAAGCCTGATGGCGGTATCCCTACCAACCCTCCGAGCAGAAATCAGTAGACTGCCTGGAGGCGGGAGGTGCTTTCACACGGCCTCCTACCACGCGGAGCTGGCAGGCATCAACGACGACGGCCAGTGGCGCACCGCGGCGGCCAAGGAGTACCCGAACAGGATGTGCCAGGCCATCGCGACCGCACTGGCGAAGCAGATAAGGTGGCGCTTTGGCGAGTCGCCTAGCGACGTCCAGGGGTGGCGCATCGACGACGACGTGGCCCACTTCTTCCAGCCGCTCGACCGCTACAAGACCAGGGAGATGGGTCAGGACTACCATCGTGGCCCAGCGAGGCGAGGTGGCCCACCGACCTGGTTGGAAGAGGCAAGGGAGTGGGCCCTGCAGGACCGACCCGACAAGGCAATCGGCAGGACCACCATCTCGACAGGAGCTGTTCGGGCACAGGCTGACGACGCGGATCGCGACGAAGTGCCCTGACGACAAGTACAAAAGGATCAGAACGCAAGTCCTGAGGAAGCCCCGAGTGCGTGGGAATACCTCAGGCTACGTCGCCAAGTTTTGCACAAGTCGCCAGGACGCAAGTCCTGGGGAAGCCCCGAATGCGAGGGAACGCCCCAGGCACACGTCGCCACGTTTTGCACAGTGACGGACACGGCCGCCGTTCAGCCAGGGCTCAGAGGTACCAGCCAGATTACCCCAACTGCACCAAGTACGAGTCAACGCTGCCCTGGTGAGGCAAGGATCAAACTTCGAGACGGGCTCGAAGGGCGGGGGGGCAGGACGAGGACTGCCCGCGCCTACCAGGGGGGATGGTGAGGGGCAGGGGGGGGCAGGACGAGTACTGCCCGCGCCCCCGCGGTCCGCCCTAGCTCGCCACCCCCACCGTTCCCATGGCGGAGATGGAGCTCCCGAGCGCCCAAGGGCGAAGCATAGGGCAGCGTTGACCTTCCTCATCGACAGCAGAAGAATCACTGGGCCTGGGGTTCGCCCCCACCGAGGGCACTGTGACCCCTAGCCATAGCGGGACGAGGTAGGGCCGCCATGAACCCTACTTGAAGTCGGTGCATGGAGGCCTGAGTGCGCCCACAATCTATTCCACCTACCAGCAACAAGCCGGCCCCCAACGACCTCTAACCAGCACGACAAGTACCTCATCGGCTGAGACGAGTACCAGGAGCCTGGGTCCAATACATGACTGGTACGAGGGCCACATGAATGGGCAGAGCAGAGTCGACAACAACTGCGACCAGCATGACTGAGTCGAGTACAACGAGCTCGAGGGCGACAGTACTACGCTCTACCACAAGACCAACGACCACCGAAGTGGCCCGAGAGGAGGCCGAGTCGTCGGGGGTGGTCACTGCTGAGTCAACCAGAGCTACCTCGACCAGCACGACTGAGTCGAGTATCACGAGATCGATGGCAACATAATCAAGCGGAACCTCAAGAGCGTGGACTACCGACGCGTCCATCG
Source organism: Prorocentrum cordatum (assembly GCA_963575745.1). NCBI lineage: Eukaryota > Dinophyceae > Prorocentrales > Prorocentraceae > Prorocentrum > Prorocentrum cordatum. The sequence goes on along the minus strand of CAUYUJ010021656.1, from coordinate 104,680 downwards.
AGGAGGAGGGCTTCCCCGACCTCGCTGACGAGGCGAGGGAGTGGGCCGCCAACGCCGTCCTCGACAAGGGCCAGGGTAGGACCACCAGAACGGCGAGTTCTGAGAGGGCGCGGATCTCGGGGCTCGGCGAGCCGCCGACGGCGCCTGAAGGGGCCGCGACAACGGGGCCCCTAGGGGCCGTAATTTGGTGCCTCCCCCTTACCCCCATATCGCTCTCATCCAGGCCTGTCCCAGGGACCGTTCACCGTTGGCCTCCTGGCTCTGGAGGGGTTAGGGGGAGGCACACCAGGTGGGCCTTCTGCCCACCTGGTCCCAGCGCCTGTGCGCTGCCGCCCAGGCAAGGACAAGCCGCTGGACAGGGGCGGATCCCTGGGCGGCAGCGCGACGGGCCACATCCCAATTCGGCATCTCGAGGCAGTCCGAGGCTCCTCCCTTTTCCTCCCCTGCGTATCCCTTTGTTGCCCTTTCCCCCCTTCTCTCGGAGGCCTCGGACTGCCACCTGGCTCGCAGGCTTGCCTAGGCCTCGCCCCCCCCGCTCCTCCTCCACCCCGTCATCTGGGAGGCCTCCTTCCTCTCTCCCTGGGCGGGCCCCCCCCCAGCGCCGAGGGCGCCAGCGTGTCGGCCGCGCGCGCGGCCAGGCATGGGCGCAACGGCGCCCCCGATGCGGCGCAGGGATCACCCTCATGCCGCGGCAAATAGCGGAAATAACGGAGGACGCCGAGGCGGGCGACGCGTTGGCGGAGGCCGCCCTGGCTTGGGTGGGGGGCTCCGTGCCGCCGGTTGTGGATGAGTGGTTGCGCACAGGGGCCATCGCGGCGCTCCACAAAGCCAGCGGCGGCGTCCGCCCGCTCACGGTCCTCGCGCCGTTCCGCCGGATCGTCCTGACCGGGTTTGTGGCCCACACCAAGGCTGTCACGCAGGCCGCGGCAGGCTCCTACCAGTACGGCCTTGGGGTGCATGGCGGCGCTGATGTTCAGTTCAAGGCGTTGCAAGCAGTTATGCGCGACAGGCCGAGCAGCGTGCTGGTGGCGGTGGGCGTATCCAACGCGTTCGGCACGCCTGCGCGCCGGGAAGTTATCGCATCTTTGCGAGGAGCACTTCCTGAGTACGGGAGCCTGCTTGCGAGACTCTACGCCAGGCCTGCTGTGGGGCTGTGGCGCGATGGCACCGGTGACACGCATGAGCTGCGTACCGGCGCCGGGGTGCCACAGGGGTGCCACAGGGGTGCCCGCTGAGCCCGGCAGCGTTTGCGGCCACTTTGCACCAGCTGGCGCTACATCACTTCTCTGCCAAACCGCAGTGGCTCGTCACCGCCTACCTGGACGACGTCGTTGCTGTGGTGCCGAGCGCGGAGGCAGAAGAGTACCTGCGACAGTTGTCCGGACTGCTGGGCCCAGGCGGTCTTGTGCTGGACCCCAGCAAGCCGAAGGTGTGGCTCCCCCCTGGCACTGCGCACTGTCCTCCCTCCCTCCAGTCGCACGTGAAGGACGAGCTCCAGGTGGTGGGCTGCAGCCTGACGCGTCGACAAGACGACAACTGGGACGCCCTGGCCGCGGGAGCCGGAGGCGGGGTGCGCGCCTTGGGCGCCGCCACCGAGACGCTCCAGGCTTTCGGGCAAGCGGTCTGGGAGGCAATGGCGGCAGGACTTGGGCCACAAGAGGCAACGGCGATGCTCAGGTGGACAGCCCAGGGCTTGCCGAACCACCTCTTGCGCTCGCACCTGCAGGACCTGGTGGCCGTCCGGGCCCACGACACGGTGCTTCGCGGCCTCTGGAATGACCTCCTGGGCGTCGACATGACCGATCGGGCTCGAGTGGGTGCAATCCTCCAGGATGGCGGCCTCGCGGCAGGCGCGGCCGAGCCTCGGCGGGAGGCGGCGCACATCGCCGCGTGGCTCGACGCTGCTCCGCGGGTTGCGGCGGCGCTTGGGGCCACCGGCGCAGAGGCTCTCCTCGCCGCGCGCGCTGCGGGCACGCAGGGATTTGAAGCCGCTGTGGTGACGTACAACGCTTCAGTTGGCGCAGCCCACTGCCTGCAGACGTCGCTGGCCCAGGGAGAGCGCAACCGACAGAAGGACCTGGTGGGCCCGCGGATGGAAGTGATTGCGGGCGTCGCCAAAGCTGGCCTGGACCACCGCGAGCGCGGGGGGCCCGGGGGCTGGCGCTTTCACCACGTTGCCGACTAAGCCTGAACACGGGGTGCATCCTGAGCTGTGCCGCATCGCGTTGCGGCGGCGCCTTCTGATGACGGGCGCAAGGCTGCTGCACGGACTGGAACCGCAGACGCACTGTCGAAACACATCCCGAGAGGGGGTGCTTTGCGGAGCGGTTCTGGAACCCGACCAGCACCACGCCTTGGCGTGCGAGACGAGAGGGCGCCGCGTGGCGCGACACGATCGCATTCGCGACCTGCTGGCCCGCTGGCTTGCCCGGCGCGTCCCAGCATGGACCCAGAAGGAGCAGACTGTGCCCCAGTGGCCGCCGATCCGTCGTGGATGGCGTCGAGACGGCGCGCGTCGAGACGGCGGTCCTTGACGTCGTCTGGGCCCGCCAGGGCGCCGCGATGGCGGTGGACGTGGTCGTGGTTAGCCCGGACAGTACTGACGCGAGGGAGGAGCGCGCTCGGGCGGAGAAGCCTGGACTTGCAGCGGAGGACGTGGCCCGCGAGAAGCGGCGCCGGTACCCGCCGGGGCCTACGACGCCTTTGCTCATTCCTTTTGCGATCGAGACTGGTGGACGAGTGGGCTCTGTTGCGAGACAGCTGATTCTGGATCACCTGGATCGCTCTGACGGAGAGGCAGGAGCGTCTGCCGATGCTGTCGCTTCCTGGCAAGAGCTCAGTGCTGTTCTGCAAACGGCGGTTGCTGAGCAGTTGCCCCCCCATGCGCCTCTGGACGACAAAGAAAAGACACTTGCATGGTTGAGGGTGAAGGAGCGTAGAAGTAACAAGGCACCCCGCTATACATGTGTAGCCATGCACACTTGTATTGAATGTAGCACGACATGTGTTTGCATGCTGTGTGTAATTCACATGCGCGTGTATAGCGGCGACAATACGAGCGTGACTTGTATGTATACCGTGGTGCATGCATGAGTGGTGTACACAATAAGTTGCAGGCATGTACATGTGTACATGTGTGTTATGTATGCATGCAATGTTTGCATGTAGTATATGAGCGTGCGCGTGCATGGCGGCTGACTGTTTGGGTTCGAAGCCGAAGGCCTGCGGCCTTTTGGCTACGGCATATGGATGGCCTAGAGTTTAGTGCGCGGGCACAAGCGGTGAGGCCCGAGGCTTGAGGCCTGAGGCATGAGGCCTAAGGTTCCAGGCCCACAGCCTAAGCCTAAGGCGCAAATATAAGGCCTACGGTAAGGCCTAAGGCCTCACACCTACTAGCTAGAGCAGATGGCCTAGAGATCGGATGTGCGCGTAAGTGCATATGGCCTGAAACCTTAACCATGAAATTGAAGGCTGAAGGTTGACAGGTACGCCTTAAGGCACGACGGCGGAGGCCCAATGTGAAAACTTCACAGCGCAAAAAAAAAAACGAAGTCCGAGGCCGAGGATCCCGTCTAAACCCCAGGGCGGAGGCATAGGCCTCTCTGGTAGCCGGCGTCGGGCCTAGGGTTCGTTCGCACGCCTGAGGCATAAGGCTTAAGGCCTGCGCCCAAGGCCAGGGCACGAGGGCGAACGCCTAAGGCCGAGGACCTACAGCCTAGGGCTAAGGGCTAAGGTCTTAAGGATGAGGTTCCGGTGTTGGGCCTCAGGTGACGCATGGGCTTCGGGTGAAGGAATCTGGCTATCGGGCCTCAGGTCTGAGGGCGAAGCCTAAGGCTGCTGGTTGCTGTCATATGGCCTAGGGTAGGCAATGAAGTCCAAGTCATCAGCCCCCCTCTAGATTCCAGCATAAACGCCTGCAGTTTGCAGCTTTTTCAACTACGATTCCTCGAATCATCGACGACCCCAGCACGATTCGAAGATTTCTGTTAGATTCCTACAAGATTTGCATTGGAATTGACATTTGCAGCGCATTTCCAGGCAGCCAGCCTCATTTTGCACATTCCCATTGCGTTTGAATGGATTTGGGTGCCGACAAGAGGTTTCACAGTGTTTTTTTCGCAATTCGCATCGCCAGCGCCAGATTCTAATTGGATCTTGTTCATCCGAAATAGGTACGTATTAAAGATAATAGAATATACGTATTTCCAAATTAAAAATAATTAGGAAAAAACAAATCAGCCACACCAGCGATTTTCGGGGGCTAACCGCGATTATCTCAGGGCTAACAGCGATTATCGTAGGGTTAACAGCGATTTGGAAATTGCTAACAGCGATTATCTCAGGGCTAACAGCGATTATCTCAGGCTAACAGCGATTATTGGGGGGCATTCAGCGATTTGAAATTTCGACGTGCATCAAAAAAAAGGAAACAATTACAAAGGCGCTGTTTCTACTTTGTTTTAATGCACGGCAATGGTTTTGGGTGATTCCCTGTGCGTTTCAATGGTTTCCTTCAGTTTTGGGCGCGTTTGCAACAATTTCCGCACTTTTCCGATGGTTTGCATGTGTTTTGCATCCGCGGCGACGATTTTTGTTGCGATCGCATCGTTTCGGCTCAACGTGGCACAATCTGGTATGAAATCCGCTCGAATTCTGACAGAACCAACTTAAACTGCTCATTATGAACGCCTTTGATGCATCCGCGCGCGTTTCCAACCATTTGAAGCGACCCCGACTATGGTTTTACAATTAAAACGCAATTCCTACCTATTTGCAACCATCCTAAGCAATTGTCAGCATGTACGCAAACAAATATCATCGTCATGTGTTTTTTCTTCGGTGCGTCGGTCGCCGCTCCAAGGCCAAGTGCTTTCTGCAGGAACTTAAAACGCTGCGCGGCGCGGGCCCCCGCCCGCGCCCCAGCCTCCCCCAGCTCAGCCGCAGTGCCCCTCGGTCTTGCCTCAGAGTCGCAGCCGCCTGATCTGGTCTGATGGGCAGCTTGGCCAACCTTGGCGATGGAGACGTCCGCGTCCTCGCCCTTTGGCACCTGGCGATGGTCCCGATGGCAAGCATACAATAAGCATGTAAACGGCGATGGAGGTTGCGCGGCGGGGGGGGGGGGGGGGGCATGGGAGACCTAGCGATGGAGAGCGAATGGCAATGCAGCTGGAGAGGAAGCTGATAGAAAGAAAGACAGCCAGATCGAGAGCGAGTGACCAAGCGCGTTGTATAGAACTACAAATAATACGTCGACACAGGTAACGGAATGGGAAGACACAGAGCACAGAGAGAATAGCAAATGTCGCAGGCCAGGAAACACTGGAAACGAGAGACATGCATATAGCGAGACAGAAACGCCCAGGGCGCGTGAGATGCGGCGGCGAGGAGCGACAGAGATGGAGAAATCAACATAAAGAGGGCACCGACCGACACTAATCTATGGAGGGCGAGAGAGCGCGAGATGACAGCACGGGGGCAAGAGAGCGATATAGAAAGCAATGGGAAGTGATATTGAGAAAGCCCAACGACATCGCGCATATGCAAAAGAAAGCGGAGCCAACATGCCATCCATGTCCGCAAGGCGGCCATCGCTCCACCGCCCAACGCCTGCCGCCTGCCCAGCCAGCGGACTCCTCAGCCACGCACTGAGGGTGGCGCAGATGACGCCAGCGTTTGCGCGCCCGCGCCTGCGTCACGATGGTAGGGGCGCGTGCGTTGGGCGAGGGGCCAGGGGGGGGGGGGCGGAGGGGGGGGAGGGGGGGGATGTTGACGCGGGGGATGGCGCGGGGCGGGCGGCGGTGGTAATGGCGGTGGCGGGGTGGTGGTGGTAAGGGCGTTAGATTCGGGTTTGGGCACGCGCGCGCATGGCGTCTGGTTTGGCGCAGTGGTTGCGCTGACGGCAATGGAGGTCGAGGTGACGCGCGCGCGGAGCGGGGTGGCCCAGGATACCATAGGCGGCGACGGCGGCGTTCATGCGGCGGGGGTGGTCGCATTGGCGGCGGCGGCGGCAACTGGCGATGGCGGGGCAAGGTTGGGCGGAAGGCTGCGCAAAGGCGAGGCCGACCTCGGCGCGAACGGCGCCGGGGGGAGGGGCGAGAAGCGCGGCCCTAGGCGGCCGCGGGAAAGCGCGCGACACCGAATCAGTAATCAGCTCAAGGTCTATGCGCAATGGCCAGGAACAGCAATGCCGACGCGCGCAGCGGCAGGCGGTGTCGGAGGCAGAAAGGGGAAGGGGGGGCGGTTGAAAGAGATGGGGCGACAGGGGTCGTGCGTCGTCTGTCCATTGAGCGGACGTGCTGCGCGGGCGCGTTGTGCAACGCATGCAAACATGCCATGCATGCGCGCGCGGTCGCGCGCATGCAGGGGCGCGGGTGCCCGCGTACGCGTGATTGCGCGTGATGTGCATTCGTTGTTCTAGCGTCGACGGTTGCGGGGGCTGTCGACGTGCGCGCGTTGCGCGCATGTGCGCACGAGGCGCAAGTGCACGTCGGCGAATGATTGCGGTCGGCACATGGTTGAGGTCGGTGGCGCCATGGTGCTTGTGTGGGCTGATCAGTTGAAAGCGGGGCAGGTCGGGGCGGCGCCTTGACGCGCGTGCGCGCGCGGGGCTGACGGGCGACAAGGAGCAGGCCGTCGGCGGAAGGGGATCTGGAGAGACGCTGGAGAGAGCGCAGATGACCGAGGTCTGCATGCGCGCGCGAGCGCACGCGCGTTGGCGCGGGCGCGCGAGGGCGCGCGGTTTCTCGGGCGAGGCGGATTGCGCGCGGCGATGGCGAGGCGAATTCAAAATGGGCCAGGGTAGGGGGCGTCGAACGCGCGACATGCGCCACGTTGCTCTAGAGGAGGGCGGGAGGGATCGGGAAGTGCTGCGCAGATGCACGAGCGTGGCAACTGAGCCCCGCCTTCGAAATATGCATTGCCATCGTTGCTTCGACTCGCGTGGGCCAAGTGCTGGCGCAAGGCTACAGATATTGCGATGCGCAGGCAAGGGCTGCCTGAACGGATGCTCGCAGCGACGATCCAAGGGCCCGAAGCCCGCGCGCGCGCCAAGCCCAAGGAGTTGCGCCTACTTTGGCGGCGGCTTCGGCCAGCAAGCCAGCAGGCCCCTCTGGCCGACCGACGACAGCTAGGCCCAGGCCTTGGGCTTTTCAGCCGACAGTGGAAGGGTCCACAGTGGCATAGCTTCACGACGGCAGCGCTCTCCAAGCGTCATGGCCTCTGGTGCCAATCGGCCCGTGCCGCTTGCAGCAAATGCCCGCGTTTGCTGAGGCCCGCGGTTCGAGCGAACTGCGGGCGGTGTATTTGGGATGCGCCAACGTCTGGGCCAAGATAATTGCTTTCGGTCGTTGAAAGCCACAGCCCATGGCCCGATGCCAGAGCAGGCTGGGACGCTTCAAAGTTGCGAGCAGATGTAGCGGGACTGAGCGCAGGCTGCCTCGCGGGGCGTTGGCGACGTCGGCGTTGCACGTCGGCGACCCACGCGAAGGCGTGCGCGCGAGAAACAAGACGGGCATGGAGAGCCACGGGAAAGAAACAGCTACGGATACATCATCTAAAAGGAGGGCGGCAGCTTGATGCAGGCGCAAAGGTCGGTTGACGACCATGGGCGGCGAGTGGCGGCGAAACCGCCCGCCACCCCTCCTCCTCCGGACTGCGCTGCGCGTGCTCGTCAACGCGCAAGGCCTTGGTCTCCTCTGCCACGTAGAACCCCACCTGTGCCATGGTCGGAGCGCAAAAGACCATTGCGTGGGCATGCTGCGCCCACTGGTAAACATGAGCGGTTTTGCAATCATGTTGTTACACGCGCATGTCGCTCTTTGTCGTTGCAACCGCGCTACTAGCAATGACTTTCTGACAACACAAATGTGATCGCACTGCGCGCTCTATGAACTACAAAACATAGCTAACACACATTGCACGCTCCGCTCGTTACACAAACACATGCACGATACATTTCAATGTTAAAGAATGGTCTGCGATGCAAACAGTTAGTGCAGGATATTCAGCGTGCAATTGTGCATGTTGCTTGTTTCCTTAAATGTGTGCATGGTGGGAAAGGTTTGGTCATGTGCGCCTTTCTGTTTTCTTTGGTTGATAGCACTATGATTTCTTACATAGTTTCGCATGACGCTGTTGAGTTTAATGTTATCACAGGCGATCTGCAAACAAGCGTATCTATGTATGTGTACATGTAGGTGATGCGCAGCCATATGATTCATATCTTTGAATATGAATACATTATGAACATACGTACACGTAATCATTCACAACCAACTAGTATGTGGGAGCCCTTGTTTTCACATGCATCTCCTACTCAAAACTACTGGTTGCCTATGGTTCCACGGTTGCAATACTCTCGATTGCCTGATGGGCTTATGATTTGCCCCATGCCCCCGCCAGTATGATCATGCTTCGTCGTCGCGTTCCAAGATGGACGACGCCGACCATCTAGCCCAAAGGCCCAAAGCTTCGATAAGCGGAGTGGGGCCAGGAACCCTGAGGTTGTTCGAAGGCAAAACCCGCGGGCCTTGGGGCCCAAGGTCATTGAGTCCCGAAACCCCCTTCACGGCCCCACTGAGAGGCCCCCTAACCCCTGCGCCTGAGAAGTGCGACCGGCAACGACTCATGCAAACGCAACCTGCTCTCATGTGAGCAGCAGGAGAAGACGCTGGGCAATGGGAGAACATGAACATGTTTTGTCAATCGCTGCTGTCGGTATCGTCGTCGCCGTCGGCGCCCAGCTCTGGGCCCGCGCCCCTGCCGCGGCCCTTGCCGCCGCGGCCGCGGCCGCAGCCCCCGCCAGGACCGCGGGCTCCGCCGCGAGCACCTCGAGCTGGACCAGCGGCGCCGCCGCCGCCTGCGGGCCAGGCAGGAACCTTTGTGAGAATCAGCGGGCCCTTTTACCCCAAGCCCACGAGCCCAAGAGGGCCCGAGCAAGTGCCCCGACGCCCTCCAAGGTCGGGGCCCCTCAAGGCAAGGGAATGCACAAGAGGCCTCGGAACTTTCGATCTCCCAGCGGATGCCCTCCTGACGCCTGACGCCCGAACTTCGAGCATGGGGCCCAGGGCATTGGGCCCATCACTGGTCATTCATTCATATTACATCCAAATGATACTTCAGGGGCGTGCACCTCAAATCCCGCTAGGGCCCCTTATCGAAATGTCCTTTTATGTTCTTTCCTTGGCGGAGGCCGCATCGCCTTTGACGGCGGGCCTAAGTTTAGCATCGAACTCCCCCCCTCTGGTCGCGGAGCCAAGCGAGGGCCGAGTAGACGAGGAGAAGGTGGGGGGAGGAGGAGGAGGAATGCCCAGGGGCCCAGGAGTGAGCTCGGAGACCGAGTAGCAAAGTGGAGGGAGATGGGGGGGAGAGGCTCAGGAGGAGAGACAGAGAGGGAAGAGAAGAGAAGAGAAGAGAAGAGAAGAGAAGAGAAGAGAAGAGAAGAGAAGAGAAGAGAAGAGAAGAGAAGAGAAGAGAAGAGAAGAGAAGAGAAGAGTGGATAGAGAGAGAGAGGAGCAGACCAGAGCAGAGCAGAGCAGGGCAGAGGAGAGGAGAGGAAAACACAGAAAGATAGCGAGAGAGAGGATGGCAGGAGAGGATGGAGGAGTCGAGAAGTCGAGGAGTAGTAACAGGAGGAGCAGCACGTGAGGCTAGGAAGGGGTGGAGCAGTTGGGACAATAATGATGATGAGCGGCGTGGAGGACGAAGGGCGAGGAGACAGTTGAGGTCACGGGCCGATGGCAAGGCTCCTGCGAGGGCCAGCAGAGAGCATGCCACGACAGTTTGGATCTCTGAACATCATTGATACAGGGCGACGGGCAGCGATACTTTATTGATTCAATGACCCCCGACGTTCAAGCTACAAGGAGAATACCAGAGGAGAGAAGAGTCACTGCTGACGACAACGGATCGAAACATGGCGACAGACTGTGGACGACGAGAACAAGGAACGAGTCCGAAGAGCGCAGAGACAAGGCCACCAAAAGGAAAGCATTACTAGGACGACAGGCGACGACGACGACGACGACGACGAGGGCCACAGACTCCTTCCAAGCCCCGCCCCGGGCCACGGGCGCCAGCGCGAGCGCCGCGCCCTCTGCCGCGTCCGCGGCCAGGCGCGAGGGCGGCGCCGCCGCCGCGACCACCACCGCGGCCAGCGGCTCCGCCGCCTCCCTCCTTCGCAGGCGGGCGCGACGCTTGTCACTCGTCGTCGTCGTCGTTGTCGTCGTCCCCCTCCTCCTCCTGGCCTCCTCCTCTTCCTCCTCCTCCTCCTCCTCCGGCCCCTCACCCCTGGCGTTTCCTTTCTATGTTTGGTCGATGCTTCATGTGATTCGATGCTGTCGTGTTCATATGGTGGGGTTGCCCGAGACTCCTCTTCAGCAGCGGGTGCAGCTCCTGGCGCTGCTGCTGCGGCTGCGGCAGCGGCTGCAGCGGCAGCCGCCCTCTCTGCGTCCAACTCGTCGTCGGTTTTGATGGTGTTCTTCGGCGGGATCTCGATCGGCTTCTGACCGTGGAGGTCAGCAAGAGCTGGCGGGGAGTCAATGGCCTTGCCTATCTGCACCTCGAAGTCGAGATGCTTCCACTGGCGGTCAAACTGTCGGTACGTGCTGCACCACCATATGGCTCGATGAAGAGCATCGATTTTCATCTCGTGGCCAGGCCCCAACATCCTAATGTATTTGGCACACCCGCTGACCTTGTTCTTTCGGTGGAAAGGGCACCTGGCTTCATATGCGCCATACTTACCACCCCTCATGTTGCCAGGCGGCCTGAGCTGCAGTCTAAAAGCCCCCCACGTCTCGTTGCTCATTGCTTCGCTGATCATATCAGGGACAGTATCGCGTACACGCGGGGCTCTTTCGCTTTCAGCAGGCGCAATCGAATCACCCCCATCGTCATGATCGGAATCGCTGCTGCTGCTGCTGCTGCTGCTGGAACTGCGTTTCGGGCTGCTGCTGGGATCAGCTGGCTCTGGCTCCGACATGTCGTTGATCCTTTCCATCAGGTCTGCATCAATCTCAAACCCACCGCCAGCGTCGCTCCCTTGCGACGGGGGTTCTCGCGCAGGAGTAGCAGCGGCTCCAGCAGGCGGCGACAGCAGCAGCGAGTCGGGGGCATGAGGCGAACAATCTCCCCTGACCCCGCCATCTCGCGACCTCGGCGTTGGCGGCCCGGGCGAGGCAGGTGCTGGATCTGGGGGGGCAGGTGATCCAGGTGGGCCGCCGCCTTCAACTCTGTCGCCCTGGCTGGCAGGGCCAGGGCCTGGATTTCCGCGATCGCTCGGACTCGGACTCCGAAGAACATCCTCCTCCCAATCAAACTCGGAGCCTGGGTTCTTTCGGCGCCCAGAGCCTCCTGCTGACGCAGTTTCCGCGCGCTCATCTCGGTCTCGGATTGGCAGCGGTGGCCGCGGACGAGGGGCCCCAGCGGGCTGGCTGTCCGTATCCACCTCGATGTCCAAGGCCAAGCTCCCGTCCTCAATGGTAGCCAAGTTGTGGCTGCCATGGCGAAGACGATTGAGGCCATCATAATTTCCATCCAATATGGCCTTGTAATATCGATCGGGTTCTGCGTGGTATATCATGCGCAAGCCGTTCGCAAAGTGTTCCTCTGCATGGGGATACGCAACAAAAAAAACTCATTCTCCTTATGTATTCATGCTCATTCTCCTCCTCCTCCAGTCTCCTCCTGTTCCTTCTCTCTCCTCGTCCTCATTTCCGTTGTTCTCAACCGACGCAGGAAACTAGTTTCGCGGCGTATCATCGTTCATCCTCCTCCTGGTACATGGTTTCCCTCACCCCCCGTCAATTCCTCCTCATAAGTCATTTGGGCATCCTCCGCCCCCATGGTTTCGGACCCCCGCGAGGAGCGGGTCCTCGGAAAGGATCAAGCTAGCGAGGTACCGCCTGCCAGGCTCCAGAGAACTGAACCACACCTTCTCCGCGCCTGGCGTGTAAGCGTCTACGATGGGCAGCGTCTTCTGCGTCCTCTTCTTTGGGGGGATCCACTGGCGCCATTGCCACCCGTCGTCAGTCAACATCTCTATCAGTTCATAAGTCGTACGGTCTTCTATAGGCACGTCGTCCCGAATCTGATAAAATACTTTGGGCTCGTAGGCCCGAGTGCGCGTGTCCAGCGACTTCCATCCCTGCTTTGTCAAAGACCATTTGTCGCGACCCCTCTGTTGCACGAGCCCGAGCTCCTCGAGGCGCACCAGGATTGCGTACTGATGCGGCTTCGCTTCGTAGACCTCCAAGGCAGCCTCGGCGCCAGCTCCTCGCGGGTAGGCGCCGCAAACAACCATGTCGGTCACGAGCGAGCAGATGCCCATAGCATCGGCGCCAGGACCGTCCTCCAGGGCAGGCACGCACCAAACCACGGATCGCTTCCACCTCAGGAAATTCACTTTGAGTTGCTCGTAGCTCCCTGTGAAAAATTGGATGACTGACACAGGCAATTGTTCTGGGCCCGCCGAGGAGGAAGACAACACGAACTCGTCCTCGCGCACCGCTTGGATGGAGGGCGACAACAGCGACACTGCCATATCAGACTGGTTCAGCTTGGAGCCAGCAGCCATCGCAACCGGCACGGTTTTCTTCCGACCCAAGTTCTTCCAGATCACTTCGAAGAACACCTTGTCAGCGAGTGCAAGACCATCTCGACCAGTGTCGACATCCATAGCAAGATCTGCGCCGTCGTCCGAATCCAAGTTCTCTGCTACCCTTTGACGTTTGCTGCGAGGCTGCATGAGCAGATCTTCGAGGTCCTGGATTGGCAAGTTCACAGGCCTGCATGAATACAATTCACTGGCGTGTAACATTGATCTACCATGAGATTCCATTGCTCGCTTCACCACACGTTCAAAATCAATTCGGTTGTCAAGTTTGGGCTGACCCTTCTCTGCGATCTTGACTTGGTCACGGTTCGACTTACCCTTGCTCTTCTGGTGACGTTTTGCCTCGGCTGCAGTTGATCTGAACATGTCTGCCAAATGGGTGCGATATATGACATCGACCAGATTCACTGCCAATTCCGTCGTGCTTCTGCTTCCATTGAGCTTTTCGTGCGACTCGATGTGGAGCTCAGAGCGAATCTTGGACAAAGACCGAACGCAAGAGAAAGCATCAACAACTTGTTGCCCCGACGTCTGACCAAGCGCCAACCATCTCATCAACATTGGCAACCTATTTGACAAACTGATGCGGCACGGCCCGATATGATGCTTGAGTTTTGCCATCGAGGCCCTGGCGTGCTTCTCTTCAATGGACGTCTCCACGCAGTGCATGAACCGAAACACAGCGATATTCATTTGGAATAAGTAACTACATTCCGAACGCGAAGTCCCCGCTATGAACTTCTGAAGTTCAGCCGCATTCTCGCAATCTGGATCCAGCAGCTCCCACGTGCGTGGATCGTGCAACTCCTTCCGAGGATCCCTCATGAACGACGCCAGCACTTCAGATGCATGTGCGCGGGCCACGCCCTCGTCTGCCACAGCCAGCCCTGCATATAGGATCGGCAGTTGCTTGAGGTATGCAGTCTTCACTCTGAGAAGCGTCAGCATTGACTTGCATGCGCTCGAGTAGTCCCTGAGCAGAAGTTCCCAATCCGAGGCTGACAGATGTGGAATGCCTCCAGGCGGCTCGAAGTCGAGAAGATCCCGATGTCCTTGGAGCTGCAAAACCTCGAATGCAGAGTCGATGCCCTCGACGACCAGCTCGGGCAGATTCATGCCCGCCCTGCCGAGGTGGCAAATCGCAAGAGACAAACAAAACGTTCGACTGCTAATTCGATGCGAAGTCCAGCTGCGACGGCGAGGGCGCCCCTTGCTTCCAAACGAGAAGCGGACATGTTCAATCCGCGGTGAAGCCGAAGGCAGGAAGTGAAGGCCAGAAGCCTCTTGGCCCCTCGGGCCGCAAGCCCCCCTTTCCGCGGCCCGTCGCAGGCCTTGCGTTGCTTCGTAATGAGGCTCTGGGGGGAGGGGGTCATTCTGACATTGATTGCCCGGCACATGGGGCAACTCACCACCCCCTTGCCGAAATGCTCCTCCATGGCGCGGTCTCTCTCCCACCGCGTGCACTTCTCCAGGAGGTGGCGGTGGCGCGGGCAGACCCCCTGGAGGCAATGCAGCAATGCGTTGCCGAACCGCTGGCACGTTTCATTGCCCTCTTGACCTCCGCTCGAGCGTTGCGCGTCATGCGCGTTTCCCTTAAAACAAAAACTATCCCTTTCTCCTTTCTCTTTCCCTCATCTCCCCATCTCCTTACCATCCCCATACGTAAGTCAGGGCTGGTCCATCCCCCCGCCCGCTGCTGCCGTCGCCGCCGCGCCCTCCTTTCCTGCCCCCCTTCCCATCGGTTTCCCCTCCGGGACACCAGGCCA